>JAWWML010000031.1:2820689-2964915 GCA_035047165.1 Ormyrus rosae | reverse complement strand
CCGCCGCGGGGTGGGGGGTGGGGCCCCCACGCCCCACGACGAGCGCTCATTATCGCCCAACAGTGCGCCGAGCGTCGCTCGCTGGCGCGCGAGGTGGAGGGGTGCGAGTGTGCGCCTGTGTACGTCGGTTGCGAGCGCGTCTTCGTGTGCAAGTCTCTCCCTCTCTCTCGCTCCCGTTCGCGCGACCGGCACCACTATCGCCGTTTCAGCCGCGTACGCAGCCGGCGGCTGTGTGTGCGCCGAGCGCGACAAGAAAGAGACGGAGCGTCCCCACTCCGTGGGCGCCAGAGAGAGAGACGAAGTTGGGCGCCAGATAGCAGCGGGAGCCGAGGGGAAGGGGGAGGAGGAGTAACCGAAAGGTCTCAGTCTCGGCGTTGCTGGCCTCCAGCATTCACGCCTCCCACGAGCGCCGCTCTCTCTCTCTCTCTCTCCTTCTCGCACTATCTCCGCGCCAGAGCTTATAGCCTGGCAGCGTTCGCGCTCGCTCATAAGACAGTGTGCGCGCAACGCCGCAGCCGCCGTTTTACACACGCGAGACGCGACGAATACACTCGGCTCGCCTCCGCGCGACGACAGAGCGCGCTCGTCGCCACGTTATACTCGCAAGCGGCGAGAGAAGGACGGAGGTTGGGCGCCAAAAGTGGGGGAATCGCCGGCGGCGGAGGGGAGCGCAAGACTGGTTCTCCCGCGGTAGCGGCGTCTCGCTCTCGCTTGCGCCTCGGCTGCCTGTCCCTTTCTCTTTCTGCGCTGGGCGCAAGTGGCGGGGATAGCGCGCACGCCCCCCGCTCCGGCTGTCCCCGCTCGGCTCAGGCCGTCCTCGTCGCACTCGCAAACCCGGCTCGCTCCGTCTCGCTCGCGCTCGTGCGCAGCTCCCCGGGACTCTGGCACACCAACACCTTCCCTTCGCTCTCGCCGTCTCTGTCGCTCTGCCGTGCTGCTGGCTGACTGGCTCGCGCTGGCTGGCTGCTTGCGTCGCCGTCGTTGTGGCGGAGGTGTGGGGGTGAGGCCTCGGAGAAGGTGTCAATCCTAGCGCTGCTCAGTGACCATCGCGGCACCACCCAAGTAACACCTTCGCTTCGCGCGTCGCCGCCGCTCTTTTCTCTGCTCTAGCAAGCTCCTTCTCGGGCTCGAGCACGCATTCCTCGCTCGACGCCCTGAGCAGCACTGCACGGATTATCGCATCCCGCGAGCGCGTGTGTAAACGTCGACGTCGTGCCAGTGCCTCGGCAATCAGGCTGCAGAGTAAGTCTACTACTAGCATCGCCAGCGACGACAGCAGTCGGAGCAAACAGCAGTGGCTGCAACGTACTGCGAGACCTCGCGGGCAGTCAGTGTTGTATGCACAGTGTTCTTGTGATAATATACATTCATAACCTAAAAAAAGCAAAGAGGAGCGTGACGGCACTGACGAGTTATGCGCCGAGTGCGTCTGGATTTTTGGAGCAGCAGCAGTGTCGACGGTGCGTCCGATTAGCATGAGTGTCAGTGGCAAGACGTCATCAACGACAGGCCACCGCCGGCAAGCTACTCGCCGGCCGTCGGAAGCCGCGACGGCGTTGCCAAGCAGCAGCAGCAGCAGCAGCAGAAGCGCGTCGCACGCGCTACTACTGCAGCAGCAGTAGCATCGAATAAAGGGGGATCCGCGCGCGCGAGCCCTAACCGTTCTCTCTCAGCCGTGTTCTGTGTTTTGCACACGCGTACTTTCACTTGCGCGTTGAGCTTGGTGACTTGGTGACAGTTTCGATAATTGTGAGGAAGAGTGGATGTTGCTTGTGGATCTGTGCGCGGAACTCGCGATGACGAGGTCGAAATGGACTGGAACGGAGTGTCGTCGTCGCCGCGAGGGAGGTAGTGCCCGTCGTCGTCGTGATAAAGTGTCGCGAGCTTGAGAGGAAGCATGAGAGCAAGTGTCAGGACGGCCGGATGCACCGCTTGAACTGTAGTCTGCGGCACCGGTGACAAGCAGGCAGATTGAGTCACTCGTGGAGTAAAATCTCGCGCGACTCGCAGGGCACAGCTCCAGCAGCCTCGATGAGATTCGAACAAGAGACGGCGTGCAGGGGTACCCACTGCGCCAGCACTCCGCTCCCGGCGACTCTGCACCAGCTTGCCCGCCCGCACCAGCAGCAGCCGAGCCCTCACCTCAACCAGAAAAGCACCTACCAGCAGGCGTCCCCGCGTGCCAACAGCACGGAACTGGCGCCCTACACCGTCGCCGGCAAGGAGAACGGCGTGGCCGGCGGCAGCCCCAGCACCGGCAGCCCGAGCGCCGGCGACGACACGAGCGCGCGGCCGCCCTCGGCCAAGAGGCAGCGCTCCTCGCCGCCCGCGGCAGACCTGAGCGCGACGACGCAGCAGCGCGACGAGGACGAGCAGCGCCACAGCGAGCTGGGCGCGCTCGACGGCCCGGCCGCCAAGACGGTGCTCGGCAGGCCCGAGTCGGGCGGCCCTGGGATGGCCTACCCAGCGCCGGCCGCGGCCCTCAACCGGCACTCGCCCTTCGCCTCGGCCGCCGCCGCCGGCAGCTCGGCCACCGCCGCCAACCCCAACGGCCGGTTGCCGGCGCCCGCGGCGCCCCGGCCCACCGACTTCAGCGTCTCCTCGCTCCTGACGGCGGCCAGCAGCCACCCCAGCCACCTGGGCGGCTCCAGCTCCCAGGGCAGTGCCTCGCCGCCCCCCGGCGGCCCCGGCAGCCCGGCCGCGGCCCCCGAGACGCCCCCGCCGCAGCGCGGCGCCAGCGACCTGAGCTCGAGCGCCTCCTCGGCCCAGCAGCACCCCTCCTCGGCGGTCGCCAGCTACTTCGGGGCGGCGGCCCTCGCGGCCGCGGGCTTCTACAACCCCGCGGGCCACCTGCCGCCCGCGGGCTCGCCCACCGCCGCCCACCACCTTCAGAGCAAGGCCATCCTCGCCGGCTCGCACCACCATCCGCAGTTCAACCCCCAGGGCATCGGACCTCCAGGTTAGTCGCAGCTCGATTTTTATCTGGCCAGAGTAAAGTGATTTACTGCCAAAGGTCAGGGCGGTTATGGTTTTGAGGAAATTTAGAGAGGCTTAAGATGGGAAGCGCAGATTACTCATTAGCTGCAGAGGGTCAGGTTGCTCCTCGAGTCTTCGAAATTGCACCGAGGACTGCTGCAGTAAACGCGCTGTAAATTTACCGATTCTTCGGGGGAGGTCAGTTTTCCGTCTGATAAAAATTCTCTCGTCAAACGGGCGACAGCTGCTAAATAATTACCGGCTCGTGCGCAATTAAAGCAAAAAAAAATAACGGGCCTCGTTCGCGACGGTGTTGTTTCGTCGTAGTCGGAGGCCATAAAAATCGCCATTAGGCTGCTGCCGCCGCTGCGTTCGGGGCGACGTCTTTATTTTTCCTCTCGTTCGGGACCGAGGATCTCGCAGTCCGGGCACGAAGTCGATGGTTCTTGAAGAGCGGCTACCGTTTGTTGTGCGCTCGCGCCTACGGCCATCGCGATATCGTTAGAAGTGGAGACGTTCCTCCGGCTGCCGTTCGCCTCTTTCCCATTGTTTTTACGGCGCGTATATACGCTTATACCTGGCGTTTTTTAACATTCTAAGCGTTTCACGCTCTTTCGGCTGTCTCTTTCTCTCTCTCTCTCGCTCTCGGCTGCAGTGGGCTTCACCCTCGTGAAAATTTATGCCGGCGATTTGAGCGAGCGGACGTTTCAATAAGCACGACACGCGATTTTCGACTCGCGCCGTCCTCGGAATCCCCAATCGGAGCTCCGGCGTGTGAATACATATTTCGCGGGTTCCCAAATTTATGTCCGTGTGAATTGACGCGGCCGTGAGCCGTTCTTGCTGGGATTATTTCGCTTTTGCTGCGTTTCGTCGCCTCTCTGGTCAGTCTCTTTGATGTGGAAACGCTTCGCGGACAAAAAAAGCAGTTATCAATCTCAAAGCGAGCGCTTCGGTTTTTTTTTTTCGCGCGAGCTCGAGGTGGATTTCTTTGGAGTAGGAAGAAACTAGTAGTCGGGCTTGTTATTAATAAATTTATTGATTGGAAGATTTATTCGCTTGGAATACAAGAAATTACGGTCTTAATGAACGCATAAATCAGAAAGAAACGTTTCTTCATAGCTTCTAAAAAATAATTGTAGACTGTAAAGTTTCTTTTTATTAGATAAGCATTTATGAAAGTGGCATGAAATTTCTATTTGATGGCCGTAATTTATTTCACTTAAAACTATTTAAAAGTATTAAAATGCACTCTGCAACTGTAGCAGCTTCCGCCACCGACTTGAAATACGTCGGATTATAAAAGGAGGTGCAAGAATCTTTGAGTAAGGCGGTAGCCAATCTGTTATAAAACTACAAAAAGCGAGTCGTATCATTTGCTAAAGTGTAGAAAATTGAATAAAAGCGGTATTACAAGGTTAAAAACCTAATATTATCGAGCGGGAATACTTGCATTAACCTTTTTCGGCTCTTTAATCGTAATAAAAAATTTATTACATTTATCCATTAATGTAATCAGATTCAATAACTGTTTTACGCGCTAAATTATTTCTCCATGCGGTCGATATAAAGCAAACTTCGTCCTTATACCGAAAGCTGAAAAAAAAAAAAACTTGGCGCTGCTCACTTAACGCGAGCCCGTAATTTTGAGTAATTTAAAAACACCAGCCGAGCGGCCGATAATCCCTTATCTCGTCTCGGCCGCTCGGTTGCAGGATAACCGTCAGTTCGCAATATTGCCGGGGCGTCGTTCGCTCTCGCCAATGTATCGCTCTCGTCCAGTTTTCCGAAAGCCGAGGAAAAGCCTCGAATATCCTCGGTGAGTCTTAGGCGACGATTCCACGTTGGTCGACGGCGATCGGCGGCGATTAATCTTTTGCCAAGGGCAGGCCGAGAGAGTGAGAGAGAGAGAAAAAACGCAGCGCGCATTCGGAATGTGCTCCCGTACGTAATTCTCGGCGGCTGCTGCCGCCGCTACGAGAGCGAGAGAGCTATAAACAAAAGCGAGAGAAAAAAATATCGCCGCGAGAGAGAGACGAATAAGGCACCGCGCAATTCCGCGCATTTACAATCGGCCGCGTCACCGTTCGTATTCCCTAAGATCCGAGGGGGGCTCTCTGTGTGCGTGGAGCCAAGTGAATATCGAGCGAGCAATCGAGGCAGAAATGCCGAGCGATTTCCTCGGGCGGCATCCGTGAGAGGAGAGAAGACAGAGGCTGCTGCTGCTGCCGCAGCTTCGATTGAAAATCCGGCCGTATCGTATAGAGACTTTGCGGCCGGCTGACACGCGCCTAATTTGTTATTCACCCGTTTTCTTCTCTCTCTCTCTCTCTCCCCGCGCGGGACTCGCCGCTCGGGAGAGAGAAAGAGAGAGAGATTGCGTGGTCATTTTGAATCTATTTCGCGAGCGAGCGCGGCTTTTTCTCGGCATTCTCGATGCTTAGTTTCGACGTGATTATCCGGCTTGCCGGTGTGCCGGGGATAGAAACGGAATTCGCCGCGCTCTCGGCTGAGAAAATTCTTGCCGAGCGTTTTGTCCCGCGAAATATTTTACCCGGTTTCGGCAACCGAGGAACGCGGCGTTGCGTCAAACTCTCTTTTTTTTTTATATCACGCTTTTCTCGATGGATCACGAACGGTGACAGTTTTACGCCTAATTCACGAAGATGACTCTTGTACACAAGATATTGCAATCGAAACCGTCCGGCTTCTCGTTGGAATCGATATTACCGGCGCATCCTTGAGCGGCATTTAAAACCAGAAAATAAACCGCAGCTCTTATCTTTATCGCGGACGCAAAACTCGTCTAATCACCTTCCGATATTTCCGGCGAAATATATATCTCCCGAAGAAACACTCGTCGGCTCGGCATCAAAGGCCACCGCGTCTGAATCCTCTCGATTATGCAAATCCGGGCAGTTTTGACAAGTGTGTCACTGTATCGAAGCGTACTTACACACATACATATCCTCGCGCAGAGAGAGAAAGAGAGAGAGATCCGCCTCTCCGCGAGGTTAAGAGATTAAAATTCTCGAGGCGCTCGCGGCTTACACGTGAATCACTCTCTCACGATTTTATTCCACGATGCGTTTGTACATGAATGTGCGTGCGTATATATGTAACCGAGGCGCGCGATATACTCGTATATAAATTGCCGGCATCATAATGGCCGAGCTGTTTAGTCGAGATTTTGTCGATTCATAATGCCGATTATTTATCTTCGGGACACTTTTCTGAACCATTGTGTGCGCGGCGCGGACGCTATTATTTTCTCGGCGGCTCGGAGGAGATCGTTTTTCTTCGATGGAAACGGCGTGCCGTTGATTTGTAATTACGAGATTGCTCGAGTATAAAGGAAATTGATCTGGCGCAGCCTCTTTTTTTTTTTGCCTAAGCGATGTATCGAGATTCCGGATGGTTTTGTATCTAGCGCACTTTTTCTTGTCCTGCGCGTAAAGGTATGCCGTGGCGATTTTAAAAATAAGTGTCAGCCACTTGGCAAGTGAGACTTATTAATTTCGAACAGCGGAAAATATGTGCAGAAGCGAGGAAAAATGGCACGCCGGCCGTTTCTTGTGCGCGGAACGCTTTTAAAAAAGCATTTACCTGTATTGCTAATATTTATAAGAATTATGCAACGGCGAGGCGAGCTATTTGTGCGTGGTAATTTTTAAGTTTTTTTTACGGCTTCGTTAACTCTTGTCAGGCTAATTGAACGTATTTTTATTTATAGTCCACGAACTAGAGCGATAAAAGTTTTTATTTCGTTACAATTTATTAACGTTCGTTTCCTAAAAAAAAAAAAACTGTCAAAAACTTAACTGCGCATTGCGCGCGAGCGAAAAGCAAACTCAGCCGGCTTTAATCAAATTAGCAAGGGGAAAAAAAAGCGTTTCAGGTTAGGCTGCACGCCGCGGCCGTGCATTTATATTGATCTCGTTCTTTTAGGTTATGTGCGTGTGCGGTGCAGTAAATCAAAAGTGCATTCCGTCCTCGTCGACCGATATATACCGCCGATCGGCGAAACAAAATCCCGCGAACAAAATCCACGGAAATACCATCAGAGCTCTCGACGCTTAGCGACAAATGAAAAAGCCCTTAAACAACGTAATATCTCCGCGACCGCGCAGAGAGTCGCGTCACCCAGCCGAGACTGAAAAATATCCCCGAGCGCAAAATTCGAAAATAAATCCAGCCGACGAGAACTGCGCGCCGAACTCCGAATAACAAACGCGATATATATACGTTCGCCCTCGGCAATAATGGGCGAATAAAAAAAAAAAAAAAAAAGTGTCGCTCGTGCGAGCGGACACTGATCATCGAGGTCACACCGCCTGCGCCGCCGCCGCGAGACAACAATCGCCGAATATATCGCTGTTTGTGCAGCGGCGACGGCGCTTCGCGTCATCAATTCTTCGCGACAACGAGCGGCGCGCGCGACTTTTTTGCCCGATACACATCGACGCCGCGTGTTCGATTTGACAAATTCATCGTAAAATCCAGGCGCAAGCTTTTCACCGCTTTATTCTTGAATCTTATTACCGGCTGCTCTCGCTCTTTTTTTGTTGCCCGCGCGCCGCGGCTGACAATGGCAGTGAATTTATTGACGCGCGCGCCTTTTATTTTCGTCTTATCGCGCGAATTTCCTCTCTCTTTTTTTATCAAACTTTGATAAAATTAAATGAAAATTGATGCGCTCGATTAAATTACTTGTTTCGCGTCGTTCTAAATAATCGTAAATTGACATGCTAATTAAAAGAACAGCCGGCATTAGTCTCGCGCCAACTTCCAAAGTCACTCGAACTTAGCGATCGACTTAACGAAATTAGCCTCGAGAAACGTGCAATAATTACACAACAAACCCGCGCATCAATTTCTCAAGCTCAAAAGTTCCGCTGCCGCTCGAATTCCGCCTATCCCGAACGAACCGAAGGAACTTTTCCACTTATTTTTCTGAGGCAATGAATGCGTAAATACGCCGGTCAGCGATCGCGGCTTTTTCATTAATTCAGCTCCTTAAAAAAAGCGGGAGCGCGCGCGTGGCTTTTCAATTTTTCGAGCCGCCGCCGCGGCGGCGGAGCCCGAAAATCCGAGTCGGGGATCGCGGCTCCGTGACGGATAGTCGGGAGATTCGAATTTATGAAAGGTCATATATCGCTCGTTGATTTATAACTTTCGTTTACTAATAACCCAGCGGGCAGCAGCGGCGCCCGCGCGGGTTGCGTCACACTATCGCTCGAAAACGCGCGCGGTTACACATTTGCTTATTTCGTCGGAGCGTTAATTTGTTTGTCCGTTTTGCTTATTCACGCGCCGGGGTTATTTAGTCCGGCGCGAGCATTGTCCGCGAGTCTCGGAGGTTTTTGTGCATCGGGCCGTTTGGTATAGTGCCTCGCCGGTTTGAAATTTAAAAATTATCGACGTATCTCCCGCTTTTTTGCTTGGAGATCGTCGAGTTTGATTGAGAAAGTTTGAATAATTATGTAAATTTTAAGCGCGACTTCGCTTGTAATGAAGAAGTTTAAATGTATTAGATTTCGATGACTCGGGATTTGATGTTCGGTGAAACGATCGAGACTCGCAACCTTTTTCCACACAAAGCCCACTTCGAAACTTCAAAAAATCGTAGCCGCGCGCGAAGCGTTGCACTTTCTAAATTCGACAGTGATTAAATAATGCGCTCGGCTTAAAAAACTGCCTCTCTCTCTCTCTCTCTCCTTTTATCACGAGCCATATTTCCATTTAGAAAGGCGCGTACACCGCTTCCCTCCCCCGATCGCTCGTCGATTCCCAATTAAATCCGCTAATTGCCCGCTTAAGCGTCGCGCCGAGGGGCGATAATGAACGGGCCAAAAGGGATATATAACCCACATAAGTCGGAGCCGCCCACGATTCCGTCCGAAAAAAAAAGAAACTCGCGGCGCGCGGAGATCTTGATAATTTCCGGACGACGAACGGCTGTCTCTCTCTTCGCTCTTTAACGGGATATATAAGCTGCGCGAGCGAGCGAGCGAGCGAGCGGCCTTTTTCCTAATGAGGGGCCGCCTAGCGCGAGAGCAGCGCGCGCCGCGGTAAGTCTTTTTAACGCGATAATTATAAATTATCGGCCGCGCGGATCGTTTTGCTCGACTGGCTCTCTCGCCGCGGCGAGTGAGAGAGAGAGAGAGAGCTAATAAGCCGAGAGCGCAAGCCGCGTCTATTGATCTTAATTAAAACTAGCTTTTATAAATGTTGCTGGATATATTTCGCTTTTTCTTTGATGCTTTTTCGTTCGCGGGTAACGAGATGCGAGCGAGAGGACGCCCGGACGATAAGACGATCGCGCGCGCGTCGATCAAAGGAGTTTCTCATCCACGGTTTTTTGGGCTTTTTAATTTCATCGCCTGCGACTGGCTTATCTCCTTTTCGGTCGCTAAACGAGGATTCAATTTTAAAAGCCGATAAGCCGAGTCGCGATGAATTGGACGCATTGTTTCGGGCGATTTTTATGATTTCATTACGCGAATGCCAGCTTTTTAAAGGAATTAAAAAATTCGAGTCGCCTCTCCTCCCGAAGTACTGCACCGCTCAAGACCTCTCGGCGAGAGAAGACATTTTGAGAAAGAAAAAAAAAAGGCTCGCGAACAATAATATCGCCTCCGTCATCTTTTCCCCGGCGTATAAATAACGCAGAGAAAAGTCAGAGAGCGAAATTTATTAAACCATTAAAATTCGTCCTGGAATTTCTGCCGCGGTTAATCAGTCGCGTTCTCACAATCAGAATCACCGCACGGTAGTCGTCTCCCCGACTAAAAAAGTGAGAGAGAGGCTGCAGCAAGACAGAGAGATACACGTCGCACATCCCGCAGACCCGCAGATGCCGATGATTTTGAAAGGCAAGCTTACTCTGCCTGCGCTCTTCGTGTGGCCAATTTCTGCGAACAATGCGCGTCGTCGACGAGGCGGCGGCGGCGGCGGCGGCGGCGGCGGCCGAGGAGGAGGAGGAGGGAGGAGGGACAAGCACGTTTTACGATATCCCATTTGAATTGTCGAGCGAGGCCTCCGGCTTACGCCGAAGACAATTGCTGTCATAGATTGCTCTATTGACCCACGGGCGAATGCGTCAATTCTATTTTTAAGCGCAAGCGCGCGCACACCAGTGCCAGCCGCGCCGAGGCTCTCTAGGTGACGCGGAATGCCTGCAGACAGAGAGAGAGGCCGCATGAAAAACTTTGTAATTGTCGAGTACCGGCCAATTAGGCGCATCCATTTTCTTTTTTTTTTTTTTTTTTTGCTTCCTTTGTCGAGAGAGCCGAGAGCGCCGTCGAGTCGAGCCTGCGCAAAGTCCTTTCTCTTTTGGGAACGCGAGCTTATATATGTTCGCAGTTTTTCGCGAGTTTTTCTCAATTGACGGAAAGAAGGCTGCTGCCGCGGGTGGCTTGGAACGGCCGTCGGGAAATTATAACCGCGCGCATGAAATGTGCATGGGAATCAATTATGATTCGAATTGACTGACATTGATTCCAAGCGAAGATCTAAATTGAAGATTTAGTTAAAATGTCGTTCGACGACGATGCGTCGCGATGCGACTCAATTGGAAATTCAGTTCGAGCCGTCGATAACAGAGAGGTTGCACGCAATCGCAAAGAAGGACGCGGCGCGCGTCGTCTCGACGATTTTCTTCGTTCGAAAGTGAAAATAAAGGGGAATGTTTATCAAACCACTGAAGCGGCACCGGTGACTACCTCATTATCCTGTTAGCCGGGTAAAAGCAGTTATTAAACTTAATGAATATACGGCGCGGGTCCGCGCGCGCGCTTCTCCCTACACGCGATAACTCTTGATTCGCTCCTCGGCGAAAATTCGTCGTTCGTCTCCCTCGGATTGTTGAAACAATTAAAAAAATCTCGCTCACTTCGGCGACTCCCTCTCTCTCCTCCCTTTCTTCATTCACCGCACATATATTATTCTCTCCTCCGGGTTGTGCCGTTTGATCCGCTTTATTCGCTGCCGCGGCGCGCCCCGCGCGCGAATAACCGCATTTTTACTTTTGGACTCTTTGAAGAATAACGCGAATACACTCGCGTCCGCGTGTACGTCGGTCCGCGTACCACGGCGCATTAAAAGGCCAGACACAAAGGAGATTTTTCGACCTTTCATTCATGCCGAGCGCGGCGGCGGCGC
This sequence comes from Ormyrus rosae, assembly GCA_035047165.1. NCBI lineage: Eukaryota > Metazoa > Arthropoda > Insecta > Hymenoptera > Ormyridae > Ormyrus > Ormyrus rosae. The sequence goes on along the minus strand of JAWWML010000031.1, from coordinate 2,953,776 downwards.
TCTTTCTTTCCTCCTCTCGCCGTTCTCCTTTCTTTCCTTTTTCGCCGATCTCCTTCCGAGACGAGAGAGAGAGAGAGAGAGAGAGAGAGACAGAGAGAAGCAGAGAGAGAAAGGAAGGGAAGACGCAGCTTTTCTCTAGTCGCTAGATAGGCATCTTGATGTCGGCTACGTGACGCCGCGGGCCCCGCGAAATTTCATTCATGCGCGAATTAAAAAGTCCGGTCACGGACGAGACACTTTCGCGACGAAAATTTATAAATATGAGCCGCGAGCGAGAGCTTCCATTCATAATTCCGGCGAAAAACCTGATTGCCCGGAGAGGCAACTTTGCTCATTCAGCTTTTGCGTTGGCTAAGCTCGGCACGCCACGAGAGATTTTTGTCTACGCGATTTTTCGGCCTATGAACGAACGTCGCGGACGCCGCCGGGAATTTTTAAGTTTTGTCCTGCTTTCAGAGTGGCCACTGTTACTTAACGATTGTTTTCTGGGTCTCGCGGCTAATATTAGTCGGGGATTTTATATGTTGTAAAGAAATCTCTATATTCTTGAATGAAATCCGGTTTCGTCGGAATAAGCGGCTTGAATGGAAAGTTTATGTGGAAGCCTGGGAGTTACGGTTTTATTCTTTATGAAAATAAAATATTCCGAGCATGAAGTCAGATTATTTTATTGTCAGGCTATCGCACGTATAAAATGATGTTGAAACTAAGTAAACAGTCAGGATCGCCTACTGAATCTAGAATTCGATGGAAAATATTGTTGGCTTGCATTAAAACTTGCATAAATATCGCTTTCAACTTTATAAAGGCACTTACTCCATTTTGAAAACTAATAGAGAATTATTTCAAGTATGTGAAGCTTTTTTTATACACGTATAAATCTTTATTTCTGATACTTTAACGTTTCCGTAGAGTGCAAAAAAGTAATAGAGAAATAGCGTAAATGCAAACTTTTTATACTTTTCGTCTTTATCTAATAAGTCATAAAATAAACGTTAGTACATACTTAAAGTATAACTGAAATAAATGGCACTGAACTAATTCGAACCGCTACTGGGAAAGCGAGAAAAGAATCTAAATCGAATCAAACGAGAGATACTCAATAGGCACACTTTTAGCCGCCGTTGAAACTCAAAAATTGTATCAGCGACCAGCAAAGAAACTCGCTAATAGCCTCCTCGTTCTACTTCCCAGGACTGGGCCTAGGTCCCCAAACGACGGAGGAAGCGCACGCCGTCCTCGCGGCCGCGGCGGCGGCGGCCCTCCACCACCACCAGGGCGCCGCGGCGGCGGCCGGGCCCGGGGGCATGAGGCCCCTGAGGCCGCCGCTGCCGCCCGGTATGCTGCCGTCGCCGCATCCGCTCGCGGGCCACCATCCACTGGCGGGGCCCCACCCGCACCTGGTGCCCCCGCCCCCCGAGGAGGACGGCATCGTCGACGACCCCAAGGTCACCCTCGAGGGCAAGGAGCTCTGGGAGAAGTTCCACAAGCTCGGCACCGAGATGGTCATCACCAAGAGCGGCCGGTAAGTTGGCTCTTTACTTCCCTATTTTTTTGAGTTCCGAACGACAGGTGTGTTCCCGACAGGACGGGAATCGAGGAAAGATTACGATTTCTTTGGCAATCTTTTTCTGCTAATTCTAGATCTGAATGGAACATCTGTTTTTTTTTTTTTAGCAATTTTAATGAATCGGAGAAGTTAACTTTGGTTATCGTTCTCAAAACGACTTTTGTATAAATAGTTAAATAGTTAAGCAATTACGAAATAAATTAACTTCAAAATTGTCTGCACAAGTTTCCTTTTAATTTCAAATGCGATTCAAAATCCTTTTAGTAATCTTGTGGAACGAAAAACAAAACACCGGGTGAAGTACCCAAGTCTTTACATAAATTTATATATATACCTTATGCACGCAGATGCTAAACAAAAATTTATCACTAATTAGACCCCTCTTTATTCCCTCACTCATAAGTATGTGCATACACATTTAAACACCCCAATAAATCTCCACGATAAAAAAAAAAGCACGACGCGCTTTAAACACGATTATCCCCCATCTGCAGCGACGGCGAAGCGAAGAAAATTCGCTTAAAGAGCTTTTCACACCGCCACAGTCCACCGTCTAGTGCTTGCGCACAAAGCCGCCCGTTCACGCCGAGCTCGCCAAATTCGAAAATAATTTCTTGCCCGACCCTCGTATCGGCCCCCGAGATCGGCTAACACGCCCGACGCTCCGATAATTTATAAAGCACGCGAGGCGCCCGCCAAACCCCGACACTTTTCCCAAATTCTATTTTCGCGCCGCGCGAGATCCCTATCGGCGTCCACGCGCTCACGTCAGTTCGACGAGAAAATCTCTCATCTCCCGCTGCCGCCCGAGACTCGCCGAGATCGGCGGCCTCTTCCGAGGTGTATTATTAGGCACCGAGAGTGTTGTCTTAGCGGCTTTCTTTGAGGCATTGTTGAATCGGCGCCTTATTAGCCGCCGAAAGTTTACGGCGTTTGCGGCCGTTAAAGCGGACTTTTCGATAAATCGCGTAAAAGCGCCTTGTAAAATCAGTTTCCATATAAATGAAACTCCTCCCGCTCGTTACCCGCCGAGTTTTACGTTTACGATGTTATTCATGCGCGCCGCATCGAGCCACGGTTTACGACCGGGATAGAAATCTAATATCGCGGTTGAGCAAAAAAAAAAAAGCAAAAAAAACTAGGATCCACTCCTCCATCCGAAAGATCCTTCCTCCTCCGGATTCCTAAATCGCAAGCTCTCTCTCCCCTCGCTCCTCCGCGGTCGCGCACGCCGCGGTCGATAAACGCGCTCTCCCGTATCGAAATCGCGCGCCTTATCCCTCCCTCGCATCGACACATGCACGCCGACGAAAAGTTCTCTCGAGCGAGGGCACTCCCCCCGCTGGCTCTTACACACGCGCACGCACACACACGCGCACACAAGCGAACGAGCGGAGGTACGAAGACGCGCGGCGATAAGCCGCGCATGAGCCCTCGCGAGTTTTCATCCGCGAAGTATCATCGGCGCGCCGCGGCCTCTGCTTCCTGCCCGGCGATTTTTCTCTCCCCCAGCTGCGGACGAAGACGCGGAAGTTTATCGGCCCCGGTCGCGATCGGACGCGTGGGCCGCTGGGTGCGCCCAAGTCAAAGTTTCGAGTGCTCCTTTTAGCCGTGGAGTTTGGGTCGCCGGGGAAAAAGTACGTACGGCCGAGAGTATTATTTCGCTGGCGGGGAGGCGACGCAATTTAAAAGAATTCAAGACGAGATCCGCTTTTCGGGGGGAAAGGAGGGGAGGCCGGTAAATTGTGCCTTTTCCGCGGGAGCTTTCGATTCTCTCGAAAATAAGCGGTACGCGATGAGCGCCCTTCTCAAACTTCGGGGCTCGTACACTCCTCCCGATCAGTCGCGAAGCGAATCCGGATGCAATTTTCACCCGGCGAAGCCAGCGGCGGCGGCGCGATATCGCGTCCGCGGCTGATTATCATAAATTACAATTGACGTTATGTCGAATCGAGGCCTTGCCCGCGACGAAAGCTCGCGCCGATTCAATGCAAAACCGCGCCGCCGCCGCCGCCGTCGCGTACAACAATGCCTCTCGGCGGCCAATCGCCGCGGGAAGAAAAAGACACGCGCGCTTAGCGCGAATCTGCACCTATAGGCATCGAAGGCTGGCCGCCGGCCTGCGACGAGCGACGACGTCGTTTCGGCCTTGACATTTTTCTCTCGCTCTGAATCTCTCGGAAATTGACGGGGCTCGGAAAATGGCGCGGTAAGGAGTGGGATATGGTATCGGGTATTGATTTTTGAGAGGGTTTTCGATTGAGACGTTGTTAGCGGATTAAAAGGAGTTTCTTAATTCCGAGGCTCGGGGCGGTGATTTAAATTAAGTGTGATTTATGCGAGGCTTGGAGATAAAAGGAAAAAGCGCGTGTCGTAAAGTGTTTCAGGCGATGATTATTATTGCGTGAGAGGCGCCATTAGATGACGATCAGAAGCAGCCGTTAATATACACTGTTTGCAAAAGAAGCTCAACTGATTAATAATGTTCAATGCTGTGCAAAATCAATCAACAACGCGGGAGCAGATATATAAATTATTCTTCGAAACCGCTTCCTTAATTCAGTTTTTCATCGACTTTTTCACACTAAATCATTCCCGACGCGTCTCTCGACTCGCATTAATCCCGCATTAATCACCGATCAAATAAAGAATCTCTCGCAAAACAAACTCGCCCGATAAGAAAACTGTTTGCACGCTCGCCGCGGCTTCGATTTTCCCCGCGTGTCACGCCGCGTATCGCCTCGCCCTGTCGGATCACGCGCATCCCCTCCAAGCAGAAAAAGCTCGCGGAAGGGTGCGCGGCGTATGTGTATACGCGCGACTCATATTTAATGCGCATCGCATGCACGCCGGCCGGGCGACGACGCCATGCGTGCTGATCAAAAACTTCTCGGGTCGAGTCTGCGTGCGCGCCCGCGAACAACGCAACACCCCCCTTCGTTCCGTCGGGATCGTGTGTGTACACCTTTGCTCGAAGAGGATCGAATTTTTGCGCGCGCCGCCGGTGGCTCCTGCGAGCGGTGCGCTGGCTTATCGAGCTGATTTTGGGCTTGAATGTATATCGTTAAGCAATTGCGTTTGCCGACCGAATGAGCGAACCTTCGCCTTTTCAGCGGATTTCTGCGAACCAATTGAAAAATTAAGGATCGTAAATTTCTCCCCTCCCCATCCCCGGACGTTTGTTTTATATAACGACAATAAAAGTGGCAAAAATCCAGCGGGTCATAAACAAGCACGAGTATCCGCGTCTGCCTGAAAGTATAAACGAACGAAAGGCAACAGACGTCCGCGGGGATAGGTTATATAGATGCTTATCGTGTAGTTTCGCTCGTTCCTCCCCGCGCGCACACGCACACACACACACTTTCACGCTCTTGACGCCGATATAAAAAAGCCCGACTGCGTGTTTACTATGGGAATCTAATGTGGAATTATATTGCAGAGCCTCGTGAATTCGCGCGGGAGCGCGGCGCCCGAGGTGTTTGTAATGTAGATATTTTACGAGGTCATGCGCCGAAACGTTATGTTGATCTTAACGAATTCAAATGGCCGCCGAGCGGCCCGATAAAAACTCTCGGCGCATAAACTTTTCGATATGGAAAGCTGATTTTCAGACTTTGTTTTCACGTGCGACTGCAAGTGCGGCGCGAATCCGCGAAGACAACGCGGCCGAATCTCCGGCGGGTCGCAGCCCTCTTTGTTTCTTAATTAAATAACAAAGGCTCGCTTACACGGTGCGCGTGGCTCTCGCTCGCGACACACGTTCCGATACGCGCCCCGAGAGCGACGAAATGCCACGGGGCAGCAGCAGCAGCAGCAGCAGCGGCAGTTATTTATGCGGGCCGATTTCGCATTCACGGCGGTCTCTCGCCGCGGCTGGAATTATGAAAACGTTGATTTACGACGAGAGCTCTCTCGCTCGTACAAGCGAGAGAGCGCGGACGTATTGCCGGTTTTTATTTATTTTTCGAGAGCCGCGCGCCGATTAAAAAAGCCTCGCGTTTTTACCGTGATTTTCGTAGGAGCAAGAGAGAGAGAGGAGTTTTTTTTTCGGGCGCGAGCTCGCACGAGCGCGCATTTGTTATTCCTTGCATTTTTCCGACGCCGCGAGCTGCGCGTTGTTTTTTTGTTTGACGTTGCCGATCGGGATCTGATTACTCTTTTAAACGCGAATGAAAATTCGAGTTGGGAAAATTAAGCGTGCGCTGTTAAATTTAATCAAAATTTCGTTTTACCGAACGTTTGCGTACTTTGATTAACGTGGTAAGCATTTTTTGGCTTTGAATAATGACCTTTTTGATGCATTTCGTAATTACATTCAACCGTTCTTAGCGCGAAATCATTCTTCGCGATTGATCCCGTTTCTCTTTCACGTGAATTTTTCTCAATTTTCCCGAAAATAAGTTTAAATTAGCAATCGATAAAATCGTCAAAAATTAATAATCCGAGCGGCCGATGAAAATTTACGGCTTCATTAAAAAATAAAGCAGCGCGGAGGGCAATCTGTAAAAACACAGTGCCCGGACGACAGGCCCCGAGAGCTCAACGACATAATCATCCTGAAATAATACTCCTCCCGCTGGAAAGGATACCTCCTCCTCGATCAGCCGTGACTCGGCCGGAAATTTCCTATAAATCATCGAGCGCGGCCACGTATACATGCATATGCAGCGTTCGAGGTATAAAAAAAAATAAAAGGTGCCCGCGCTCGCAGAAAATCCGTAGGTGCGCGGTTTATTTAATCGGGCTCTCGTCGTCTTCCCTCCCTGAAAATCGCTCTAAATCAATCCGTATCCGTAAATCGGCCCTCCGCGCTTGAGCCTCACCTCCACCTCCTCGCGCACGTATCCGTCGGGCGCCGAGTTTATAACCAGCGCCGGCCGAAGAAGAAGCGGAGAGCGAAGCGCCCGCAGGCTCCTTTCTCTGCGGGGAGAGAGAGAGGAAGAGAGAGAGAGAGAGAGAGAGAGAAATCGCCCATCTCGCAAACATAACAACGGTGGTCGATAATTACACGGCTCGAAATTACGCGCGAGCGGAGCCTCGTCGTCGTGTGGTCTACGTCTCAATATCGGCCGGCCGTTTTTCCCCGGCCTTTCTTACTCCCACACACAGGCGCGCGCAGCCGCGCACTCGCGCACGCACGCGCACTCACACGGAGACACGGCCCGAGAGCGTGTAAATGCTGTCACCTATATTTAAGACGCGCGGTGTGTACGCGCAGGGCACAGTGAGAAAACGCATCGCCGGAGGTGCGCGGGGAGGGGGTAAATAATGCCGGGGCAGCGGAGGAGCCGAGGAGAGCGAGAGGGAGAGAGAGAGACAGAGAGGAAGTCGCAAAAAAGAAGGATGAGCGAGCAGGCCCTTAAGTATGGGGCCGAGTTAACGATGTTTGTTTTATACATTGGCAGCCTCTTCGAACCTGTAATCTTTCTAAACGAGATATTACCGGGGAGGGAGAGCGAAACCCCATACCACACACACGCGCAAGCCGAGGCAGCCGAGAGGGAGGGGGGAGAACTCGGCGCGCCGGGGCCTCGGGGCCCCGAAATTGCGGACCCCCTCCTCCTCGCCTTCTGCCTGCTCTCGTTCTTTGCTGCTGCTGCTGCTGCTGCTGTTGCTGCTGCAGCCTCGGGTACTTAAATTACCGCGCGGAGCTGCGGGATCGCGAGGGGCTCTCTCTCTCTCTTTCTGCCTTGCAGGATCTGGAATGCTGGATAGAGATATTTAGGCTTCTGTTTTGAAAATCCGAGATGATTGGCCGCTGCTTTTTAGGTGCTCTCGCTCGGCGTTTTAGCATGAACGATGGGTTCATTTATTTTTATGCCTCGCTCGTCTTGCACAATATTCTGTGCCTGCAAAAATTTATGCGCGATTTGAGAACTTTATACTTATTCGAAACGAGTCACACTTGGGTCCTACATCCGTTACTTGCAGAGGAGCCGAAAGTAAGCAAAACTAGCGCTTAATGCGATTACCCGGTTTTATTATTTTTTTTTTCGGCACAAATCGCTCGAAGCCTCGTTCGGCACAAAGCCCCGAGGCCGTTAATCGAATCAGCGGATTCAGTGAGCGCGAGAGCCGAGAGCGGATATGCAGGCTGATACTAATAGTCATAACAGTCGGAGCGCGAGGCTCGAAATCGGTCTTCTTCAATTTCTCTCCCCGGCCTTTGTTGCGCCGAGAGAGACGGCCGAAGGAGCGAAACACGCGAACGCGTGACGGCTCGCTGCATCATTAACAAGCGCGAGGTGTATATAAAGATTGTTCGCTGACGCGATAAATACACGCTGCTGGACGCCGGTGGTTTATGAAAAATTTAAAATTTCCCGCCGCGGCCGCGCTCACGGTCGCGAACCGCCGCTGCTGCTGCTCGTTCGCGTACGGGATGTGGTAAATAAAATGTTTTTAACGAGAACGAGAAGGTGCGAAGAGATCTTTGAGAATTCAGACGGTTTGTGTTAGGTCGCTGGTAAGTTATCCCAACATTTATTCCATTGAAATTGTAGACTCTAAGCACGCGGAATTAATTAATGTTTACACCTTTTTTTTCTCTGCTTTATAAAGCAGTCCATCAAACATTCATTAACGAACTTAGCGAGCCTCTAGCTGCAATCTCTCTGTTAATGCTGTCAACCGGTGGAAAACAATGGGGTACTACAGCCTTCCTTCGATTTAATTCATACCCGCGAGGCAGCGCAACATTTTCTTATACACAAGTTCGCGCGTTTCCTCGACAACAAAAAAAAAGAAATCGCTCCACAACCCTTTGACCCACAGCTATAATTACCAACGCGCGACCATAAGCACCGAGACGCACTAAACAAAACACATCGCGAGATATCAAACTCGTCGCGCGGCGCAAGACACAATGCACCTCCCCTCGTCGATACTACTCAATTTTTCAGGTCCGTCGTCGTGTGCGGTAGCGTGCGGTGTGCGGTAACGCGTACTCTCTCGTACCTATACACAGGCCGCGCGCTCGCCAATGTCGAACTTTGTTCCACTTTTACCTTCACCTCGCGCTCGACTCTCTTTACGCCCGTTTCGCTTTCAAGCCGCCTCCCTCCTCCTCCTCCCGCGCGCAGCCTCCGCGCTCACGCACTTTTCGCCCCCGCGCGTATTTCTCTCCTTTTTTTCTCTCTCCCTCCCTCGCACACACATCCCGCAAGCCGTTTTCGCTCCCCGGGGTAGTCGGAGCTCGCGAGTCGGTGGTCCCGAGCGACTCGGTAATTAGCCGTAGACTCCCCGGAACGGATAGGAGAGGCTGCCTGAAAAATTGCCCCAAAGACACGCGTGGGTTGGGTTTCGCAGTGCGACGGAGTCATTTACCTCGTTTCACAACGCGGCCAAAGGCTCCGAAGGCTGTTCCGATGAATCGCGCGATCGTCCCTTCGTTTTTTTGTTCGCGGAAAATATACATATATATATATATATATATGCGTTCGGGCGCAGCTCTCGGAGGGAATTTCATTCCTCCGCGTGTACTCGAGACAATAAAACTACGAAATAGCTCGCTCCTTCTTTTCATCTTTTGCCCCCCCCCCCCCCCCCCAGAAAGCGTCGCGAATTCTTCGCCGAAGTACAAAGTTTTTCGCCGGGCAAACCGCTCGAGCATTCTTTCGATCCATTCTAAATATTCCTGGCCCGCTTAGGCGCCAAGAACGAGAGAGAGATGTTCTCTCTCTCTCTCCTCTCTCTTAGCTCCGCTGCTCTCCGGGATTTTCGCTCGCGGATGTATACTCGACTTTTTCTTGACTTTTTCACCGCGCACTTCTTTTATTTGGGTTATGACGCCTTTTGCTTCCCCACTTGCCTCGTCGACGCTCTTGCCGCGGCTGCTTCGCTCTCTCCCCTCGGCTTCGCGTTCGAGGAAGGCGAACGATTTCGGTACTTAATGCAGCTTTCGGAAGGTCGAATTTCTGCGTCGGTAATTTCGTGTTCTTTTTTTTCTTTTTTTTTTTCATTTTTTGTTTAGCTTACGAGGAAAGTATCACACCTACGGTACATGGATTTGGTTCAAACTGTAGGATACGCTTTTAAATACCAAATGCGAAAGAAAATTAAAAAATAGTACGCGCCGTTAATTAAACTTTAAAAAAGTCCAATCCGGAGTAATAATTTTTGTTTTTTAAGCAAAACCGCACAAGCACTCTGTACAAATTTGTTAAAAAAAAACCCTGAACTTTTTCCTTAAAGTCGTTCCGAGGCGCGAAAAGTATTCCACTGCGGGGTCGCACAGAAGGAATGCAGAATTTCACCCCAGCAGCATCTTCGTTTTCCAGAACTCCTTTATTTTTCTCCATCCCTCGGCTTCACCGCGAGGTGGCTGCCAAGTACACACACACACACACACACGCAGAAACAAACTCTCTCTCTCTCTCGCGCGCGCGCACACGTTCACACACTCACACATCGCTCGCTCCTCTTTATTTCTTTATCTCGCTCGCTCTCTCGACACGTCGCGTTTTGTTCCTCCTTCTCGGTGTAAGTACACGCGTTGTACACACTCGGGGGCTCCCTCGAGCCGAGTCGTCTAAGACGCGCTTTTAAGGAATGTCGCGAGAGAGATCAAGAGAGAGAAAGGGAGGCAGACGCGAGAAAGCTACTCCTGCTTTTATTTTTTTTTTGATGCGATAATGCGAGCGCTTTTAATTAAGCTGCTTAGCCTCGGCGCGAAGTGTCGCCTTGAGGGAGGCTCCGGGCTTTTTAGAATCTAATTTGTCCTTCTTTCGCATAATGGAAGCGAATTCCGCGAGTTTCTTTAAAATTATTAGCCCCTAAAGGCAGGCACGAGCGTGAAAGGGGCGCTTCTACTGCCGGGGAAAGCAGGAAGGGAACAATAATTAGCACAATATTAGCCATAGCGGTAAGAAAGGGTGCGCATTGTTTTTGTTTCCGAGCAAAGAAAAAAAAAAAGAAAAAAAGAGAGAGAACGCGCGCGATTCTCTCTCTTTTTTCTCGCCTCGAAGGAGAACGACCCACCCGACGAAAGACTTGACGAAGCGCGCAAAATCTCCGACGCCGAGCAGCAGTTCGTCACTTACCGCGGCGGCGCGGCAAAATCATTTTGCTCGGGGCTCCTGGCGGGGGCGAGTCATTGTTCTCGAGGCGTAAAAAGGGACGCTTCACCTCGCACTTATTATTTCTCTCCCTCCCGCGACGACGCCTCGGCAACGGGCTCGCCAAACTATTATCGCGCGCCGGGCACTTTTCAACCCGTTTCTCACCACCGAGGCTAATAATGCGCGCGCGAGGCGCGTATAAAAGTCCGCGCGTGAAATTTCTAATTTTCGCCCGGGCCCTGCTGCTGCTGCTGCCCGCCGGCCCGAGAGTAATGCCGCGGCGCACTTTTGCCGCGCAAACACGCTCGCTGAATGGCGAATGAACGAGAGAGAGAAAACGGGACGAATTTCGAGACGCGGAGATTAAAAAGGCGCACGCAACCGTTTTTCCGCGCGTTCCTTCGGCGGCGCGCGGCGCTTGAGCTACTTGCTTCGTATATGTTCCAGCCGAAGAGTTCTCAAAAAAGAAGAGAAAAAAAAACAGAAGAAAAAAAAAGAGAGGCCAACCGGCGCGTATATGCAAATTGACTCGTACTTTCGCGCCTCGCACGCGATCAAGTACACGCTCTCCTCTCTTCTTTTTCGGGCACTTTTTCCAAAATTACGCCCGAGATATGACGTGTGGGCTGTACGATATCCTGCCGTGCCGCCGACGAATTACCGAGAGGAGGCTTGGCATTGTAATTATCGGCTTTATAGAAAACTGGTTTAATTAAACCGGCGCTTCTATTACCGCGAATTACTTTCCAAAGACGGCGGAGCACTTTGTTTAATCAAACAATAACCAAGCAGCTACTTTAGCATTGAATCGAAACCGGGAATACGAAATATCCGCGAGCCGCCGCTGCGCACCTCGTGTTCATGCATAATGCCCGACTGCGGAGTCGCGCGCAAACGAGAGACACCTTCGTCGTCGGCTCGCGATAGGTGAGAAGAAAGAGAGGGAGAGAGCGTGATAATTAAACGCGTCGGCTGCAAATTGAGTGGAAAAATTTCAGCTGGTGGAAAGCCCGCGCGAAAATTCTCCCCCCGGCGCGCAAAAACCGTCCTCCTCACAGGTGCGCGCGCGCCTAATTAGCTCGAACATCGATTATCGCGACGCGTCGATTATCCATTTCCGAAAAAGTGCATTCGTCGCAATTTCAATCGCACGCGGGGACAAACTGTCGTCGAGGCATCCGCACCTGCGAGATAAGAAGCTCGCGCGCGCGCGCGAGGCGCCGTAATTACAGCGGCGCACATTCACGGGTAATTAATCGAAAGGCACCCGCGCGCGCATGCGCCCGAGGGTATATACATACGCGCGCGGGGCACGAACGCAGCACGAGCGGCGGCGGCGGGTTACGCGACGCGAGACGATGCCTCGTCGCGATAAGAGCGCGTGTGCGTTTTCTTGACGCCTCCGGGGAAAAGGAGTGCGTGGAAAACGTGTTCCGGCCCGCGAGCGAAGTCGCGGCTTATCAAGCGGATAAAGTCGTTCGAGATTCGCCGCGGCGAGCCGAGACTCCCCCCCCGGCGGCGAGCTTACCTTCTCTGTTGGAAACGGAGTTGGGCTTTTACGGGGTGTGAGTTGAGGCTTCTGGGGAGGTAGATTTTTTAATGTTAATTAGGGAAATTTTTACGAGGTAGAGGGGTGGATATTGCGGGTCTTTGTTTTCTTTATTAACCGCGTTCGGATTATTTGCAGGCTAATCACGTGGTAATGAATTTAATTCGCGGCGAGGTTTCGTTATTAAAATAAAGCGAAATGGTCATGGTTTGTTGCCTCGGAGTCAGATAAGTAATTTTTGTAATTACCAACTAAAATGCTCGCAAATTGCGAAAGTTAATGCGAGAGAGCGAAGAATTTTTCTTCCCCCCCGGAGATAAATGAAGAAATTATTTATATTAATATAAAAATAATGCACGCGCGGCTCAGGCTAAATTACGCGCGAGAAGCACGAACTTTTGCGCTTTATATTTTTTAATGAAAATTGACACACATAATACGTAGTACACAAGGCGAAGCGGCGTCTCGGGCGAGTTATCAACTTTAAAAAAGAAAAGAAAATTACACTTTTATCAACGGCAATTACAGCAATAAGGCGACGCCGGACATCGCTCGGCTTATCGGCTATAGTTATTTAACTCACTTATGCCCGGAACGGTCGAGCGAAAAAAAAAACGAGCGACTCTAACAAATTACCCATCAAAGACACCTCCGAAAGACAAATGCCGGTCGGCTCGTCGAACCAAGTCCGCTCCATACCTGGGCGTCTCGTGACTGACGTTTGACCCGTCGACCCACATTAATCTCGTTAACCCACGCCGCGATAAGCTCCACTCCGCTTCGTTTGACTAATGGCCACGGCGTTGCTTTGACACTCTCTCCGCTCCTCCCCTCCCCCCCGAGGCATTTTCATCGAGAGATATATCGAAAAGCGAAATTAAGTTAAACGAAGGAAAATGAGGCCTTCGTGCCTCTAAACAACGATCGCTATCTCCCTGTAATTCCTGGTAACCCGATAGCGCGGCTCATCTCGATTCGCTCGGGCCGTACCTCCGTCAATTCGTCGAAAGGGAGAGTATTAAAAAAAATTTAATTAACCACTAAAAAATGAGCGCTAGTTAAAAACGAAGAAACGAGCTGGCTTCCCGGTAGTTGAGTCACTCGTTCGGGCGAGAACGCGAGTGGCGAAGGACTACAATAAACCTCGCGCGCTCGGCGGGGACGATGGCCATTTATGATCCTGTCTCTCTTTCTGGGTGTCTCGCGAATTTATTAGCCTCGGGAGCATTAATACGCGCGCGCACACGGACACGCAGACGCCGAGCTCCGGGCGTCATTTGCCTTGTAAATCCCGGTGTCTCTCTCTCTCTCTCTAATCGTCGCCGAGCGATCGGCGCTCCATTAAACGCTTAGACGCTGAGCTCGCGCGCCGATGATTAATGATGATTAATTGCGTCGCGCCGCGTGCACTCGGGGAGCGCACGAGAAATCTGTTACCGTTTCCCGAGCGGCCGATTTATGGCTTCATTTTTCAAGAGCGAAATTGCGCCGCGGACCTTTCTTTTTATAATGCCCACGCGGGTTTGTCAATTGGGAATTGTTTTAGTGGTTAGGCCGTTTGGGGAACTGCGGTCGAGTCGTTCGGTTTGCTTCTATTAATTATCGGTTTCGAGGTGCGTTTTGTAATGATCGATTACGAGCGCCGTTTATCAAAATGTATAACGGCTGCTTTTGAAATTGTTTGGCACACTCGAAGCATAAATCTTTGAAATTGAAATAATGTAATTTCTAAACAATCTGTTTAACAAAAATAGTAAATTAATTCTCTCGAACTCAACCTCCATTAAATTGAAGATCCTTATCTAAAAAAAAGAAAGAAAAAAAAGGGCAAATGAAGATTTACCGACTGGAACAGTCAATTTCATTGAGCCTAATTTATGCAAATACACACACGAATATTAAAGTAGAAAAAAACCGGCGAAAGAAACAGAGTAGTGTATCCACGCACCTGATCCCCCTCCGAAGAAAGGTTCCAATTTTCCCCAAGTTTCCCGCACGAAAACAATCCTGCCCGCTCGTCAATAAGTCGAAAGATTGAAAAGCCCGCAAAAGCCACTGGCTTCGACTTTGCGGCATTACGTACTCAAACGGAGCGGAGACGGCCGCCTGGGCCCAGAACGAAAAACGATTCGGCTAATACACGCCGTAGACGCGTGCGCGCGAGCGTGGGCCGCGATAAAGACGCGCGACGTGACACTATTGAGCGCGAACCCGGGGCGCACATGTCCGGGGCTAAAAGGGTTGCTGCTCACACGTACGTGCATCTCCGGCTCTTTTCTCTCCGGCCTTTTCTCTCTTCCCTCCTCCGCAGCTTCTTCGCACTTTCGCTCTTCGTCTTTATCTATATCGATAGGACGGCGTGCTTTATCGTTGACTATTTCTTTTTTTTTTTGAGTTTTCTAATATTGCTTTATCAATGATAAAGAATACGTCGACGAATTTCCAAAATTGATCTCTCGTCAAACGATCGCGGCTCGAGGCGGAGGCAGCCGCCGCGCGAACGACTCCCCGCCACGTAATTGCCCCCACGTACTCGTTAATCGGTCTCCCGTAGCCGCCGGAGGAGTATCGTTTACTTAGGCCGGTTTTCGGTCCCCCTCGTCCCTCCGCGCGAAGTCCTGGGAATCTTCGCGCCTTCGAGGCCGTCGTCCGCAAAATTCAGCCGCTTGCCGCAACGTTAATTAATCCTCCCGCCCGAAGTGCACCTCTTGGCTCTGGAAGAGGATATATCTTTTTAAAGAAAAGCGCGCGGCGCCGAGCGCCGAGAGAGATATAATGGAATGGTTCTTCGAGGCGGCGCTCGAGCTCGGAAACTCGCGCGGCTCACGTGCCAAACAATCACTAAGCGAGGCATTCACGGTCTTTTCCCGTTTAGACTTTCAGGAAAAATAATAGTTTCTGCCTTTTTCGCTTCCTGCCCGTTTATAAGCCTCGAGAGGCAGCCTTCGACGCGGCCGAGGAAAATCGATCGCTCGAAATGAATTATTGATATCAATTGGCTTTTTTACCTTTTAAACTACGCGGATTTCGGTTGCTAATGCTTTCGCTCGGCATTAGAAAAACAAGTTTTCCACGACTCTCCGAGAGCCCAGAAACGATCGTATATCTCCCGGAGACACCGGGGCCTCTCCTACGCAGAAGCCGAAGCCAAACAATTTTTTTCCTCCAGCATAATTTTCCAAGAATCCAAGCAGCGTCTCGGACGCGTGCGTGCGCGCCTGTCGGGTGGCGTCGATGTACTCTCGCGCCTCTCTACCTGCCTCTCTTCCTCCTGGCGTGATTTTCGTCGTGACCGCAGAGAAGGCCGCCGCGGGAGGAAAAACTCGCGTGCGGCGCCAAAAAGCCTATGAGCCTCCCTCCCTCCCCTCGGGGTTCTTTGTGTCGTGTCTTTTAAAAAATTTCCTGTTGAAAAGCGAATAAATTTTCGGGGCGCTACGACGCACCACTCCGCCGCTCGCGGACAGATAAGAGATTTCCTGTCCTCGGCGATGCGCATATAAGCGGCAATTGTATAATTCCCAAGAACGAATCCACTGTATAAGTATCTCTCTCGGGGCTCTTATCGGCCGGAGATCGAAATTGAAGCGCACTCGACGGTTCGACCGATCGAGAGAGGAGCGAGAAAAGAAGAGAGAGAGAGAGGAAAAAACAAGAACGAAGTTAGGACGCGTGCACTCGGCGCCGGAGAGACCGACTTTGGAATTCCCAGTGTCGAATGATAATGAAATCGGTCGCGGCTCGATCGGAGAGCAAAGAGCTCTCCTCTCTCATCTAGGTCGAACACCGCGGGCGTATCAAGTGACCGCGCGCTCTCGCTATATAACTCCGACACATTTTCGCGCGGAGAGTCCCGCGTCATTGTACTTGCTAAATTTGGCCTTGCTGTCCTTGGGCCGCGAAAAGCGCTTTCGTCTCTCCTCGACGATTCGTTTTTTTTTTGTTCTTTCTTTCGATTCGCGTGAGGAGCGAGCTGCCTCGGGAACGGACGGATTGAAGAGTAATTGCCGGAGAGCGTGTCGGCGGGGATTAGAGGCTGACGGCGCCGATGCCGAGAGAGGTGTAAAATGTTTTACGCGACGCGATTTATTTTCGGCGCGAGCTTCGTTTGTTCTCCGACGGCTTGCGCAGAGAAGAGATGGACTCGTCGATATCGCCGCTGACGTTGTCGTTTAAAGCTGTCGGGCTATTAATTGTGACGGCTGGATTTTTATTTATAAATTTGTAGGCGTGTAAAGGAAAAAGTTTTGTTACGTAAAATTTTGTCCTTAATGCCTTATTATTATGTCTATTTCAATTTTGTTTATCTAAATAATTATTTAAACGTGTAATAGTCTATTTTAATTATCAAATATTGATAAACCCATTTCAAACAGTCTCATTAGGCAGTATGAAGTGAAACAAGTGATAAGTTAACACTATATACCGTTTGCGCAACTCATTACGAAACAATATCTGATTCGTTCCAACAATTAACAACGCGAACGCACACAAATTTTTAATAAAAATCACGGGAGCCCGAAAGTAGCCCCAAGAAAGTCCAGCGCTCCGCGAGCTCAGCCGCGTAATTCCCGCGAAAAAGCAGAAATTTCAGCAGCCCGGCATCGGCGGCATCGCGATATTGTTTATAATTCACGCGGGGCGAAAACGCCGCACCAAAATTGAAGAGCAGCCGCACGGCCAATTTCTCAATGCAAATACTCGCGCGCGGCCGGGTGTCGGCTGCCAAGCGGAGATAGAAACTCGCGGGGGGGAGGGAGGCAGTGTGCCGAGGCTCGTGAAAACCCCGGGGGTGGTATGCAAATAGAAAGCTGTTACGTGCCGCTGCCCTCGCTCACTTCGTCCGCGGGAAGTGCGCGCACACACACACACACATACACACAGATACGTACACGCGCACACAGCGCACTTGCGCTCGATTCAATGGCGAAAGAGAGAGAGAGAGAGGGAGAAAGGGGAGGCTATCCTAACGCCTCTTTCTCCGTCTGTCATTCAGCGGCTTTCAGTTTCTTCGTTTGGCTGCAGCGCTTCTTTCTCCTTCCCTTTTATTTTTACTTTGCAGAGATGAGATTCATTCAGAGCCGTGTTTGGTTTTTCCTCTCGCGCCTACTGCCGCTGCTGCCGCTGCTGCTTTTTTTTTTTAAGGCGAAATGAAGCCTCGTTTTTTAAGCCGTTTTCCGACCGACACGTCTTCATTATTTGCAGGCGTGAAGAATAATTCAAAGCACTCGAAGGCGGTTGAAACGACGACTGTCACTGGGTAACTGGTTCTCTTTTTTTTTTCGCTCTCCTCTTTTCTCGGCGGCCGCTCGAGCTTGGAAAAGTAGCTCTCCGACTCTGTGGGCAGCGAAACTTGACTTGGGTACAATCAATTTCTCACGAGAATCGGTAAAAAATTTCTTTATCGTAAATATTTTTTAATAAGCAGCGCGCGATAATGACAGGCTTCTCCCACACTTCAAAAGCTCCCTCCATTCAATATCTGGTATAAACGGGCGCAGTTTAAAATTCCTCGAAAATTGCGGCTATCGAATTTCAGACTCTGACAAACTAATTACCCCCGACTTTACTCTTTAAACACTCGCGCAGCGCGTACAGGCTCGAAATTAATTTTAAAGAGCTGAACCCCGGCGAGAGAGTGAGGGAGAGGGGAGGGAGCCGGCTATTCTCTCCCGAAACGTCGAAATAAAACAAACAGCAGCGGCCGTAATTCCCGCGCATTTAAATTGACGTAACCGAAAAGGAAAAAGGAGAGCCGCGCGAGGCTGCTCCGGCGAAGAAGAAGCTCGAAAGGACGACGTGTATATAACTCCCCGAGAAGTCAGGACAAAGAGCAAAAAACCCCGGCAGCCTGGAGTCTGAGGGGCGAGTGTATACACACGACGTCGACGCCCACTAAATTATCATCTCCTTCTGTCTTCGGGCGAGAGAGAGAGAGAGAGAGAGAGAAAGCCATAAACGCCTAAATTACACCGGAGCTACCTCCGGGGCCTGTTTTACACGCTCCTCTATCGTCGAGCAGGATCGAGGAAACGCCGGGCGTCGCGACGACTCCTTCCTCTTTTTGCCCTTCTTCTTTTTTTTTTCGGTAGGTGTGTCGCTTTCCTGTATATATATATACGGGCTGTTTGTCAAGCAAGACGGATCGTTAGACTGCGGCGATCGTCGGGGCGGCAATGAAAGTTTTAACGGCGCGGAGAGGTTAATATCAAGGAATTCGGTCGAAAGTCGGAGGTGAGCTGAGCAATGCAGCTTTAAAATTTAACGTTCTCGACTTTACCTTTCTTCTCCTCCTTCTTCCTCTGCTCTCTCTCTCTTCTGTCTTCCCAGTTACTGACTGGCCATTCGACATAAATAACGAGTGGCGCCAGGGCCGACGAACCTCAACTGTTGCACGGCACACGGCGAAATTGCCCTCCTCCTCTCTCCTCCTCTCTCTCTCTCTCTCTCTCTCGTGATGCGATAAGCGTTTTTCTTCTCTTTTCAATTATGCAAACGCAAATAAGCGATTCACAGTGCCACCCCCCCCCCCTGACCGCAACGATTTTCGTTCGACCCGCCGTTTTTCTCATTCCCTTTCTCTCTCTCTCTCTCTATCCCGTGGATGGATATTTTTGCCGACTGGACGAGGCGCCGGCGAATTAACCTCCGTTCGTGCACGAAGAGCCCCGTGCCTCTCCTTTTGCTCCGTTTCTTCGGGTGCTCGCGCGCCCAGAGCTGCAAAATTGATTGGCGAAGTGTCGGAAAGTCATTTGCGGCCGCGAATAGCGGTTTCGTGAGAGAATGACTCTTTTCTTTTTTTCGACCTTTTGATACTTTTTTGAGGACTGCTCTCTCGTACCTCGTTGTGGCTTTTGAAGCGAGACACAAGCGTGTTTAAAACTGACCGTTGATTAAGCGTCTTTTCTGGATTCTATTGTATCGACCTGGAACGATTACCAAAAACACTTTGTTTCCGAATTGTGTGATTTAATACAGTCGAGTCCCAATGTTACTTCACTAAAAATAGCAATCGTTGCGAAAAGGTGTCTGTGAGATTGCGGGACTGATAAAACCGATCACGTAAGTCATCGGTATCATCGAAAGAAATGCACCCGAATGAAAAAACAACATCCGAATTTCAAATACCAACGCCATCCACCGTTGGCGCCTCGAATTCGCAGCTAAACTTTCTCACTCCTTTTTCTCTCTCCCTCTCTCTCTCTCGTTCTCCGCGCTCCTGAAATATGTATTACGCACACGTCAATCGTTTGCACCTCTTTTTACTCGCTCCTTCCCTCTCTCGTCCGGGCGCGTTCCTCGACTCGTCAATCTAATCAGCGATCTAATCTTTCACTCGCTTTTTTTCCTCGCTTTTGGATTCTCGAAAGGCAGGACAGAAAAGGAGAGAATCGGCTGAGCCCTATTTAAATACAATATAGGTAGCCTTGGACTTTTTGCTCCGCGCGTATTTCGGAGCGTATTTTCTTCACCCGACCCGAGAGCACATCGACATTTGTATACGTATCAATTATTGAAATTGAACTTCGGGCAGAATATTTATGACGCTCGAAGTGATTTGAAGATTTAGTCCCCCTCCCTCTGTTTGTGCACCGACAGTGCAGTGATAGTTGTTTTCAGGGATTTTAAAATTTCGCATGACTCTACGCGCCACGAGCGCCGATGTCCCAGTTTCTTATCATAAACAAAATCGGAATATATTTTGATAACCGGAATAATTCGATCGGCTTACGCAACAAAAATAAAGCTGAAAGTCGAAGCGCCGCTTCCGAGAACGAGAAAAATACATAACGAGAAACGTTCGCGTTAATTAAACCGGGCAGGTAATCGGAAGATGCCCAAAAAGATGTATATTATCGATCGATCTATTTGAAGGATTCACGGCACCGTCACTCGTCGGTCACTCGAGCTCGCGTCTAAGCTCAGATTAGATCATTTCTCATCGCGGGCCGAGAAATCGACTCTCCTGCACCACGTAATAACTACAAAAAAAAAAACAAGGAAGCATTCCATGAACCCGAAAACGCCAAAGTCAATCTGGATTCTCAATAACGCAGTGGACGTTCTCACAGCGACCACTCGGTCTTCCTCTCCGATCTTGGAAGCGAGAACAGCGCGCCATCAAAGCCCACAGAACCGGCGAAAAAAAGGCTCCGTCAAGAGATTCCATCACGGCTACTATAAATTCGGTCGAAAAACTAGAATATATCCCGCGAGTCCCCGGCTAAATCATCTCTCTCTTTCTCTCTCTCTCTCTCTCTCGCGAGCGCTGAAACAAACGAAAGATAGAGGCGATTTTGAAATTCCGCGCTGGCCGGTTAAAGTCTCGGGACTCTCGCTGCGGGGGTCCAAGACCGAGAGAGCGAGAGAGAGAGAGAGAGAAAGAGAGAAGGGACGAGAGCGATAAAGGGAGTGTGCATCGGGAGAGAAAAAGGAAAGAGCGAGAAGCGCGGTTATCGGTCCTTCTCATCTTGGCTTTCGGGACTCTCCTCTCCGGACGGGAAGAGAGCCGAGAGCGCATAGTATTATAAGGCCCTTGGGGGCCTTAACTGCTTTACGACGATCGTTTGTACCGATTTGTTCGACAAGAGCCTGGCCTCTCTCTCTCTCCCTCTCTCGCACACGAGAGGCGACTCGGCCGCGCGACGCTTCCTTGCTTGCCGTCGAGCGGCAACACGCGTGTATTTGTCCTCTTGTACATTACTGCGCGCCTTTTTTCGCCTTTTCTCTTATCTAGAATCCGTACTTTCCGATTAGGCCCCGAATTTTTCGTCGGGAAACCCTCGTCGAGCACCGCGCGGGCATTAACGATTCGATTGTGAAAATTGATAATTCGTTCGAGATACAATTCGAGAGATACAAACTGCTCGGCAGTCGCAATGTAATGTAAATACACTCGACGCGTTTTCTCCTCCGGCGCGAAGTGAAACATTCGCGGTCCATTTGTCTCGCGCAGCTGACACCGGAGCTGATCGAATTCGAAGAAAGCCCGAGACGCAGTTCCCCCTGTATATCACGCGACGCTGCATATTATAAATCCGATCTCCCGCACGCGGATTCGCAGCACTCGCGACTCGTAAAAATCGCCGCGCGCTCCGAATATAACGATCGCCGAAAGAGGGAAATAATATCAGGTTATGCGCCTCGTCCGAGCGTATCTCATCGATATAATTGCGCCTCCTCGCGCCAAATTCGAGAAGAGCCGCGCGCACAGAGGCCGGCTTTCATAATTTCCTCAATTAAACTTTACTGCCCGGCGGCTCGTCGCTCCTTATCGCGGTCCTCCGGGGCATTAGTTAATTATTTACGCGCCTCGTCGCCGTATAATTTATAATCGCGATGGAAGAAAACGAGGATCGCGCGCGGCGGTGAGCCTAGACGACGACGGGCAGCACAGCTCGAGCAAAAGGAAAACGGAAGAAGAGAGAAGCAGCCGCGCTGCTCGATATTTTATACGATCGGCAAGAAGGGAAACAGTCAGGCGGCAGCTCGTAAAACCAAATGAAAGACACTCGTCGGGCTACCGACGCAACTAGCCGATATCTCGACGAGATAGCGCCTTTCTCTCTCTCACTCGCTCAAAGCAGCCGCTCCGCCGCCTTTTTTTCCCGCGCGCCTCGTCGGTTTTATCTGCAGCTCCTCTCGCGAAAGATAATCCGTCCCCGCGGAATATTGCATAAATCCTGCGCTCGGCGGCGGATAACGAAATCGTCTTATCCGCGATAACCGGGGGCCAGTTTGTACTTTGTAAATATTGATTATTGTTTATTGTTCCGCGGCCTTATCTTAACGAGCGGACGGGCGAACACGCGGATTAATACGTTTCGGAGGCTCTCTCGCGGAGATGATCGACAATAATTTTTCTTGCTCCTCGGCCGTCGGATTTATGATTATATCGCCCGCGCGCACAGGCTTATACGGCTCGCTTTGATTATATTCGAGTTTTAATCTTTACGACGCTCTCGATATTTTTATCGCGGAAGGGAATTCGGGCAGCTCTTTTTTTATGTATATCAAAGAGACTCATAAGTGATAAATACGTGTACGAGTTTAATTTATTTCGCGGCCACTTCAAAGGCTACCGAGCGCAGCGAGCAACTTGCCAAAAGCAATCACCGTTCCGCCGACTCAAATAAAGAAGAAGAAACGGAGCTTTGCGAATCTCCGCGTCTCCGCGTGATTTACTCGCGCCGTTTCCTACGCTTATTGCCGCGCGGTTTTCCTTGAAAAATTGCGCTCGCGACGCGATCTTTCGTAGTTTCGCGACGCGATCTTTCGTAGTTTCGCGACGCTCGAGAAAACCGCGAGTGGATTCTTATAATTAATTCATCTTCCCGACGCCTACGTTATTACCAATCGCGGCAGTCGACTCGCGTATAACTGACAGTGCGCCTAATCAATACCGTCACATTACGCTCGCCTCGGCGGCGGGCAAAGCCATATTATTAATCATCGACGGGAAATCGATCGAGCGCCGCTCATTAACTCCCGCGAAAAGGCTCTCTTACCTCGTCGATAGATCAATTATCCTCGCGTAAAAGACACGCATAATCGGGTTGAGTCGCGCGTCTCGTCTCAATCATAAATCGGCAGAGAGAGAAGAGAGAGCGACTCTAATGAATTCGAGAGCCGATTCCGGTGTCCATAAAAGCGAGAGAGAGAGAGATGGGCATTAGAAGCGGCCCTTTTACGAGGCGCATCGTTAGAATTTAATTGAGAGCGCGTCGGCGGCTCGGAATCGGCCGCTAAAATAAATTAAGCTACCGGCTTGTGGCTACCGAGTACGCGGCGGCGGCGGCGGCGGCGGCGGCGGCGGCCGACGCGTCGTAAATACTTCTCTCGCGGGGGGATTATTTCAGCGCGGATTTATATTTACGGCGAGCGCGCGAATCCCGAGGACGGGCCCCACGATGTTTTTATTAACCCCACGTCGGAGGAGGATATATCGGGCGAGCGATATCGGGGCCCTGTAGACTGACACTTTTGCGAGCGGTCTTTGCTTGTTGGCTGTTTGTAATTGCGAGAGAGAGAGAGGGCTTCTTTACGAGCTGAAAATCCTTTCTTCCGCGCGACATATCGAGCGGTTCTTGTGTGTGCAAACGTGTGTTCGACGAGAACGCTTTTCAGGGGAGATGTAAGGCGATTTTACTAATTAAGTATCCGTGTTTACTATCCGCGGATTTTAGAAAAGAGAGAGAAAAAACAAGACTCGCTCGACTCGTAAAAGCGTAATGTTTCGATAACCCAAATGATAACGAGTTACGCGCATAAAATCTGTAAAACCTCGCCTCTCTCGCCGGCCGTTTTCCAAAATTAATCGTCGCTTTTATGCCCGCGTAAAACAAGAAAATTCACAACCCGAACAGCCGCATAAAGTCGGCCTAACGCTTTTCCCCCATTAGAAGCCAGCGGCAACACATCCTCGCCTGGGGGCCGCCGCCGCCGTTCCCACCCAGAGGCGGCCAGATCTGTATCCTCGGAATTTTTCCGCCGCGCGCGGCGAGATCGAGCACGTATTTTCCCCGAGTCATACGTTCGAAAATTATGCAGGCTCTCGCTTCTTTGTGCCTCTCTTTCTCTCTCTCTCTCTCTGTCGTAAATACGGCTACTTAACGTTAATCCGGGCCGCCGCTTCTGGCGTTGTATATATCCGTACGTACGTGTAAGTAAGTAAGTAAGCGAGAGCGGTGTGGTATCGCCGTGAAGGATCGCCGATGAGAGAGTGACTATAAATCGCCGAGCGCTAACTCTCGCGCAGCTCCTTCAATAAAAACGATATATTCCTTTTTTCCGCGCGCTCGAGCGTATGTATGCTTATGTATATACGCGCGGAGGGGGGAGGGGGGGGTTATTTACTGTCCCGCCCGGTTTTTCGAGACAAAACGCGAGAGAGAGAGAGAGAGAGCGCGAGCAGCTCCTTATATCGTGTATGACGACGCGACAAGGAGGATTTATTTCTCGCGCTCTCGGGCTCTTGTTCCAGCTTCGGTCGCGGACACGGGTAATACGCCGACGTCGATGCGGATTCGATTTATTCGAGACTCTCGGCGGTTGACGGGGAAAATGGGAGGGAGCTAAATCTACTTTGGTTATTTATTTGCCAATAACAAATTCGCGTCTAGCTTCGCGTACAATCTTTTGATCTGCTCGAGGATTCATTGTGATTTATATTTCATCGCGCGCGTCTCTGCGAAGGGAAACAACCTTCCTTTACTCGCCGGTACAAATTAGAACGTTTCAAGCGGTACCCGGCAATGAGCTTCATTAACATTTTTATCAGAAAAGTCGTCGCTCATATAGCAGGCGAGTTTACAGCGTCGCCCCGGGAGAAATAATTAAAAAGACGAACAAACTGTTACAGATAGGATCTGCCACGGCGACGTTACAAAGTAGACAGGCAGAGAGCCCGAATAAAAAGGCGAGATTTATCGACTGCAGCGCAGAAGCCCGAGAAAAGCGGGCAATAATCGTAAAACAATTACGCTCGGTTTGCCAAGAGAGCTCCGCGGGCTCGAAAAACACACACACACACGAGCTGCGCCGGGTCATCGACATCGGTGTCGCGCCGCGACACAAATCTCTCTCTCTCTCTCTGTCGGCCAGTAGTAGCTTTTTTTCCCGCGCGGGCTTCCTTTCCGAGGCTCTGGATGCTGATGCCGGTAGCCGACGAGCGGAGTCGACGAGAGCCTGATGGTGTCGGGGATTTCTCTCCGCACCTACGGATAATCCGGCTCAGCCGCGCGCGATACCGCTCTTTGACGTTTTTACAAATTTTACATCTCTCTCTCTCTCTCTCTCGAAAATTATTGCGCGCTCTCCCTTCGCGAAATTCCGCCTTCGTACGATTTAGTAATGTTTTTTAACGCGCCTCGATCTCGATCGAGAATTGAGCCCGCAGCAACTGGACAAAGCTAAATGAACACATAGAGATGACAGATTTCGGAGCGCTCTTGTAACGTCCGTCAGCGGCGGCGAGGAGTGAATCGAGGGACAGCGAGAGAGAGAGAGAGAGAGAGCGAAAGAAGCAAAAGGGAGATGAAGAGCGGCCGATAGAGAGAGGATCAAGGCTGATCGCGTCATTTGTGCCGGCGGCGCGCGCTGATTTCCCGGGGCTTAACGCCGCTCTCTCCCTATGCGCGCGTCAGCCGGATTCCGGGGATCGTTTTGACGCGATGATCGCACAGTAGGCAGATGGGCCGCCGCATGCCTCGGCGCACTCCCTGCTCCCCGCTCTTTTTAGCCCCGTCTCCTTTCTGCGCCCGGGAAAATCGCCGCCGTCGGCTTTATTCGTCGCCTCTGTCCGAGGACGGAGGAAGGAAGTGAGGATTTCGGCCCGGGGTGCCTCCCTTTTTTTTTCGTAGGTGGCGTCAATGCCCGACGCGTGAATGAGCCCGCGGAGATCGGGAGGATCAAGCTCGATCTTGTGGCTCGGGGAGTTTGGGAGAAATAAATGTAACATCGGGCTTAGAGAGCAGGACGAAAAAATTGACTTGTATCAGTGCTGAGCAAAATTTATTTTGACTATGGTATGTTTGTAACTTTTGCGTCTCCAAACGGGAGAAGATAAACAATAAACCCTAGATCAATTTTGCAAAATCACTCGAGACGATAAATCTAAAGATTACATCTTCGCTTAATTAATAAAGGCGAAAAAGCGAAGGGTTGAGCAACATCGTTAACTCGCACATAAATCGTCGAAAATCGATGTCACCGAAATAAGGATCTCGGCGTAGCAGCAGGTTTACGCAACGGGGCCAAAAATCCATCCGCTCGAGAGGCCCGCCGTTATATACCTTCGGCCGGCATTAGGCCGCAGAGGCGCCGGGCCTCTCCTCCTTCAAAAGCCCCCAAAGCCTCTCTCTCGCTGCGCGTCCCGCTGGCGCAAAACACAGGCGGCTGTAAAATCGGAAGCTTTCACGAAAAAGCCGAAGAGAGGGAGAGAAGAGGATCGGCGACCGCCGTCAAGGAGCGTGAACAAGCCAAAAGCCCCGGCTCCGTTTCACGGTCATTGTCACCGGCGCGCAGCTCGGCATAATGGGAAAATAATGAAGGGGACCCCGGAGGAGGCCAGGGGGCCCCGAGAGCCCGCTCTCGTGGGCCCAACGGAATTCCGAAAATCCCATTATCGTCAGTTGCGCGAGAGCGAGCAGCGCGCGCCGCCGACCGATCGCTTTCTGCTGCCATTGTGCCCTCTCCCCCTCTTTGTCTCTGTCTCTCGCGGCACACGGCGTTTATGGCGCCTAATTATCGTAATTGGCCGGGGCTCCGACGACGACGACGACGACGACGCGAACTTCTCGCTCAATAATCTCGCCATTAGCATGCCGATTCCGATTCCGATCCAAAGAGGAATCGCGCCCCGCGCTTTCGGCCGCTTCGGCTGGCTTTTAAGGCAAGTATGCTTTTGGCGAGCTGCGCGGTTACTTATTTATCGTCACCGTCGGATAGATACGACATTTACCCGGGACGTGATGGTTCGGGTTTACTTCTGAAAATTGAGATAACCAAACGTTGATAAAGAAAATGACGCCGTATATTTCAGATTTCAATCAAACGTCAAAATTTCCATCTCCGCCTTCGAAAAACTTGCGATTATTAGCTCGGTATGAATATACGCGAGGTGGAACGTTTCGCATTACCGGGCAGCGCAGTAAGCCAGCAGTGGGTCGTCCAGTCATTAGACCTGCGAGCATAAACCGCTTCTTTCTTCCTTTTGTGCTTTTTTACGGCTTCGGCTCTCTGCCCCGATCCACGACTGCAACTTTCTATCCCGCTGCGCATTCGTCATTTGCTTTGGCTTTCCAATTTTTTGTCCACAGCCTTCGAAAACGATATACCCATTCGCCGGCGCTTCCTATCTCGCGGCATCATCTCTCCCTCCCCGCGTCCTCTTTTTTTTTTGCGCCCGAAAGGAAAACTCTCGACGCGCCGATTTTACCCAATTTCGCATCGTCCGGCATCGTCCGGCAATCTCTTTTACGGCGCCGCCTGACAAATTTACGGCTCGGGCGCGCGTCGGTTTTTCGCCCCGACGTTCCGCCGAGAAATTAGCGAGCGCAATTAGCCGGGAGAGTGTATATCCCGTTTCGAGGAGCAAAAAAATAGAAACGTTTTCTATTTGCACGCTCGCCCGAGGAGCGACGCATCACTCGAAAACTCGGCTGATGTTTGACGACGGCTGTACTTCGGACACCTATTCCTTTTGGCCTCCTTGGAACGGGAACGCCGGCGGCGCAAGGAAATGGCTGCCCGAGTCGACGAGCGCCTCGCCTAATAGCACTCGAGAGAGAGTCTTAAACGGCGCGCTTCTCTCGCGCGACATTTTCTGTATACCTTTTTTACCTGGGAAAATATTGACCGAGAATATGTGTGTAATACGCGAGCCCGAGTCAACTTCTTGTTCTTATTCCGCCGCTCGGCCGCTGCTGCCTTCTAAGTTTTGCTTCGGATTCGAACTGGCGGCCGCTTTTTATGATTCACTGCCAAAGTTTTTTTTGGTCGAGTAGCGCTGAAAATCTTCGGTTCGTTTATAGTACTTGAGACCCGCTATTTTGAAGGCTTGCGGGAAAGTACTTTACTATGAAACTAACTTTTAAACTATAAACTTTAATTTTAAGCGCTCAAAAATTAGTCTCTTATTAACGTTTATTTCCACAATAAATATCAGAAAAACGAAGTGTAGCGCTTCTCACGCATCATTCGATAGAGAACGCGTTAAACCTCCCAAATTGAATCATATCGGCACTTCGTGCCAAAGCAATTTCATCCGATTCCCAGCCCTCCGAAAGAAGCCACCGCGGCTCGCTCGCAAAACTAGCAATGATAATCAATAAAAGCACGTGTCGCTGGTAAATTTCGACTTGACAGCCGGTCGGTCAACCGAAAGCCAATTGACGATCCGAAAAAGCGAGAAAAAAAGCCAGCGCGGCCCATATATATATCGGCGGTCGCGCGCGTTCGCAGAATCGCATCTACGCCGCCGTGGAGCGGCGTCCTTTAGTCCCTCATTAAGTGGTATTATTGAGACCGAGAGGAGCGAGCCTCGCGCTGATTCGCCGGCCGCCCACTGGGTGGTCCCCCGCCTTCGGTGTGGGAATCGATGTCAAGTGCATTTCAGCTCTCTCTTCGTGTGTGGATGTGTGCGAGTTCTCGGTTTAATCTCGTTTGAAATTTCGCGAGGCGGCTCTGCCGGCCGATTAATTCGGGTGCGAACGTATTACGAGACGCGGTAATTGATGAGTAAGGGGGTTTGGGAAGCCGATCAACTCTCCGCCGCCGGCGAAGTTACTAGACGGCCCGTGAATTCTTCCTTGGCTGATGTCACCCGGCCGTGGATTTTGGGAATTCTGGTGTTTGCTCGTCGTTTTCTACTAGGAAGCGTACGTGACTCTTAATTGACGGTTCTCGTTGGTTAATCGGGTTGTGGCTTTTAAGCTTTCGAGAAAGTCTGTGGAAGAATTAGTGTTTTGTAATATATATGAATGTTAAATGGTGGAAGCTTATTGAGAATCGTCAGAGTGTTATATTATAATGTCTTCAAATCTTTGCCGGGGAATTAAAGTGAATTGAAAAATCCTTTTCGCTGTGTAAAACTAGTAGGAAAATGCAGTATTCGATTAGAAAAATATTCAGTAGCGGTTGAAAGAGAAAGCGCGTTTTACGATTAATACAAAATAAGTTAAAGTTACAGTATGAAATATTAGTTTATAACTGTCTAATTTACTTATGAAACTTTCTACTTTATGTTTCGTAACGCATTTTGCAATGTTTCAAGAGCTTATAATAGTTTCTATCGAATTAATAGAAATTCTGCCTCTTCTCCGAAATGTAAATCATGCAGCTGTAAATGCAGCACACTTTTACCCAAGCAAATAATTCGCCGTTACAATAATACCCATCTGCAAAGCTATTTATATCTTAATGAAATCCAAATCCCACACCAGCACTTCTCTTCCCATCCACAACAAGTCGGCTGCCTCGCCGAATCCACCGCCGCGAATTATTAAGAATCCCCGTCTCGCCGATTGCCAGCGTCTCTCTCCCTTTGATGCTCGACGCGAAATCAGCCCGATGAGGCCGCAAAAATCATTAAAAGTCAACGATGACATTTAAGGTTAGGTTCCTCCCGAGCCGAGCCCGAAGGGGGAGGGGGGAGAGTTTTAAATCTCGCGTCGGCAGGAGCGAGAGGAAAAGACACGCTGCTGCGCCGCCGATGTGCTCTCTCTCTCTCTGCTCGATAACCGGCGCAAGATGGCCGCGTGCGCGGGGGCCACGAGGTTTCTCTCCGTTTTTTGCACGCGCTGCACATGCACATGCAGCTATACGGGGGGGATGCGCGCGCACGAAAAACGCGCCGCCGCCGGGGATCTGTGGGGACGAGAATTTTGAATTAACCTCTTCTTCTTTTTGGCTTTTGTTTTGCAGTTGGTCGAGAGGTAAATTAAATTTGCTAAGCGCAAAAGTGACTGGGAGAAAAGTTTTAAATCCTAAAAATAGTAAACGGTCAAATTTTAAAATAATTATTAACGATACTATTTAGTAAAATATCATAGAAAACAGTACTCTTTGGGTTCGCGTTATTAAGAAAGCCACACTGCAGCGATTGCATAAAAAACGGTAGAAAAAAAATAATCTCGACATTTCAACCAAACCCCAACTGTCGAACGAATCGATTGCAAAACCCGCTCTTTTCCCACGTTCCCCCGCGAATGATTTAAAAGTTGCGAGGCGAACTTTGAGAAATGATTCACAATAAATTTCCACGGCTCCGCGAGGAGAGCTTAGACCAACGAAAATCATCCTCATCTCTGCAGCTCGAGCGGGCAAAACGCTATTACGCGCGGAGTGTGGAAACCCGGCGTTGTCTCTCTCTCTCTCTCTCTCTCTCCTTCTCCTCAATATGCATGTATTCCTCGCGGGCGCGAGCGACGACGCGGCGTCTAGACCGTTTACAAGCATTCTCGACTGATTGCCCGCACGAAAGTCATCTACCTGAGCGTGCATTGCCTCCCCCTCTCCCGCGCGCGCAGAATTCGCGAAAAACCGCGTCTAAGAGAGTAATTTCGTTCTTTCCGAGCGCCGCTGAATTTTTTCTCGAGTCTCGTGCTCTGCGCTACCGTCTTGAGGCTCTCTCTCTCCCTCTCTCTCTCTCATTCCTGGGCGTGAATATTGATTTTCCCTCGGTTTTATTTTTTACGCATCGGTCGCCCGCTTGTCGCCAACCTTTCCTCGCAAGTGTTTTGGGATCTTTAGGGATGTGGGTTAACGTTCTGGGCCGGATGAACGAGGGAATTTAGCGGGGACTGTCGATGGAAAAGTCGCTGTGGTGCAAGCTGGCAGTTACGTAATTCCATTGTTGAGGGCATCGCTGGCGTGTCTCTTAATTGCGACCTCAGCGCCATCTTAGATGTACTCGACAAATTAGCTTTCGGCGAAAGACGCCTTTTTTCGCGTGAAAATTTTTTGTGAAATGGTGGTTTACTGGCAGAGTTGTTAACGTTTATTGTCATTGGCAGTTCTGTTTGTTTCGATAAGATGCCAGAGTAAACTAATTTTCGAATGAAAAATAAGTTTTTTAATTCGAATTTTACTCTCTGCAAAAGACGTTACTTGATAATTATTCAAAAATTAGTTCAATGCAGTTTGAAATTAAAATTAAAATTATTTAGTTTACTTGAACATAAGTTAGTGGAGTTAAAAGGAGTATGAAAAATTTTCTTTTGCACACTACATTATTTTGAAAACTTTTGAAAACTTTTTTGACTTGTAAATTTGTAAAAAAAAGTTGCAGAAATTTATTCAGTTTAATAGTATTATTTATTTTATAGTATATATATACCTTTCAGTCTTATATAGAATTATTATTGTAACCAATGTTCTTATAAATAAAATTGCATGAATTTGATTTGAAACAAAAAACTGATATTGTTACTTTCATGTAATTTGCAGGCAGATGTTCCCGCAAATGAAGTTCCGAGTATCGGGACTGGATGCCAAAGCCAAATATATCCTGCTGCTGGACATCGTGGCGGCCGACGACTACAGATATAAATTTCATAATAGGTATGACTGTTATTATTAACTAGGAGTGTTCTATAACAATACAATTATTTTGTTTTTTTTTTATGTTACTTAAAAATTTTAATTAAGAAGCAAAATGGTCCAAAATTAAATATGATAATAGCTAGACTTAAAATTTTTATCAATTTATCACAAAAAAAAGCTGGCCAATTAAAGAAACAAAATTTAGCATTTAATTCGAAGAATCTCGATTTAATTTTCCCCAGCGTTCGGATTAGGGGTTTCAATTTCGACTCGCGCGGGGATGACAAACACGCAAAAGCCAGCCGCGTATATTCACGTTCCGACGGTGCTGTTTGCTCGCACGAGAGAAACGCCGAGATACTGTATATTGAAGGGGGTTCGAGGGGAAACCCTCAATTGAATCAATCTCGGTAGGAGAGCTCGACTCTCTAATGTCTCGTTTGTCGGAAATAATTAATTATATTATGCTAATCCGGCGCAAGAATTTTTAAAATCATAAACGCTCCTTAACGAAGGGCACACGGAATTTAATTTGAAAATTACTCTCGATTTAAAATTTAATGAAAAGATTGTTGTCGACCAGCCGCCGTTGATTCATACGCGCAGACGATTCTTTTCAACAACGTCCTTTAATCTCTTTTTCTTTTTACTTTCGACCGTTTCTTTTTTTTTTAAACCGGAATGAAAACTCCGGTTCAAAAAAAAAAAAAAAAATTGCTTACATTTCCATTGTCTCAGCGGCTAATTAGCGTTTATTAACTCCTCGCTTCCCTTTTGCCTCGAGCAGCAGGTGGATGGTGGCCGGCAAAGCGGATCCGGAAATGCCGAAGAGAATGTACATACACCCGGATTCGCCGAGCAGCGGCGAGCAGTGGATGCAGAAAGTCGTAAGCTTTCACAAGCTCAAGCTGACAAACAACATCAGCGACAAGCACGGCTTTGTAAGTACTGTACGTAACGCCAGCCAAAAATTACTTACTTACTAGCTCCTAAGTTCATCGTTTTTTATCATTATTTCGTATATTATTCATTAATCTCTAGCTTTAATTTTTAACAATTTGCCGAAAGTTGGTTCGTTCTCGAAAAAAAAATAAAAAAAATCTTTGCAAAGCAAACAAGTAATTAACCCAACGGCAACAACCCCGTTCAATTAAGCGTCATAAGAATTTCAACAGTTCTCCAAACATTAAACGATCGCGCGGTTTACACTCTTGACATTTCCTTTGATCTCGTACCCACACTTGTAACAAAGAGCCATTAGAGACACAGCCACCTATCAGTCTCACCTGGATAGTCGGGAGAGCATTCTCGGTCTGAATAGGAGGAAGCTTCTGGGGCGGGCAACGAAGCACGTCGGATTTAAAAGCGAGGAAGACTCTCCGACACCAAGTAATCCGGGGATTAAGTTATCGCGCCCGGAATTTTTGTCATCGAGCGGCTGGCGGTAGCAGCAGCAAACTATTAACTCTCGCCGGCAGCCTCCATCTTTTGAATCCGTTATAGGCCTCCTCTCCCCTCCTCGGGCTCCTCTCTTTTTTTTCCGTGCGAATCCTTTTTGCGGCGGCGGCGGCGGCACCTTTTGAAGGATCCTACATCGCTGGCTCGTGAAATCTAGTCCTTCTTACCCGACCCCCGATGTCAATGGCTGCTCGCGTTCTTTTTCCCTCCGAGAGAGAGCCACCGAGCATTTCGACCCACGCTTTTGTTAGCTGCTCGCGGTGCGTCCTGTGTTTTTTTTTCTGATGTTTTTCCCTCTCTCTCTCTCTCTCTCTTTCGTTCTTTTAAATACACGCTCCTCCGGGTTCGCCGCCGATAAATGCGCGAGAAGAGGGCCGCCGGAGCATGAAATTCTTGCGGGAGACGGCGATTTCGACTGGGCTTCGACGCCGCTTTGACGTTTCGCCGGAGATTAGAAAAGTCAAGTGCGCTGCTTCTTTCGAATGGCCAATTTGGATGCTCCATCCTTTGAAGCCTGCTCGACAAAACTAATCCGCCTTTTCTTCGTTCTTCGAAAAACCTCGAGATCGCCTCTTTCCCGTAAGAATTTAATGCTCTTTTACGGACATTAACAATACATACGCAAACTGTTCGAAGCTAATAGAAAAAATTAGGCTAATCAATGCCGCGCGCCCGGATTATGCGCCGCTTCCAGCGGGAGAACCGAATCGCGGTTTATTCCTTGGCCCGTTGTTGTTCGTTGAAAGCCAGCCCCGAAAACGTACATTATACAAACAAGGTGCAAAAACAAAATCTCGCTCGCCCCTTTCTCTGCGGCAACTCTCGAAAACTAGCGGGTTCAGCCCTGTATCTTAATTCTAGCTCGCGTCCTTAACAAAGCGCGGCGACAATGACAGAGAGGCCGAAAAAGAACGTGTGTCCAGATCGCGAAATAAAGAGCCTGCCCCGAACTTAGAAAGACGTATAAAACACAAGGAGAGCGAGACGCGTCCCACTTGCATCTCTCCTCGCCGTAAAGGAGCCTCCCTCCCTCTCTCTCTCTCTCTCCTTTTTTCCTCGCTAAGTGGCCCGTGTGCATGTACGCACATCCGATTTATCCTCGGGGGCCAAAGGGGAACGATTCCGAAAAGGAAGGGCTAATAAGGTCCCGGAGCGCGCGTGCAAGGCGCGGTTTTCACCTGGCGACAGACGACGACGCTCAACGGGGGAGAGAAGGGGTTTCGGAGACCGGGGGCCCGAGAAAGAGGAGAGCCGGGAGTAAAAAAAAAAGAAGCACGGCGGCGGCGGCGCACGCATGCAGGCATTCCCTTTACCGGTCCAGCGGCGTCGCAAGACCGGCTCCTTTCAAAAAGAGCCCGAGAGCGCGCGGACCGGCGGAAAGGCCAGGCCGCCCGAGCCGCTCTTTGTACAATGTGCGCGCGGACCTACCTCTTTCTTTCGCGCGTACCCAGAGAGAGAGAGAGAGAAAGACGGGGCATGTGCGTCGAGAACTGCACACGCACGGGCCTCTTTTTTTTTTTTTTTCAACGGGTTATACAGCCACGTGCGATCGCAGCGCTGCCGAGCGCGAGTCGCGGAGGGAGGACGACCTAACCTTACTTTTCCCCCGGCAACTGTAGTTTTTGGTTTGAAGATATGATGGGGGTTACCCGCAATGGCTTCGGATTTGGAGCGAATTCGCATGCACTGTAATAACCGTCTACCAAGAATAGAAATTCTGCTTTAAAATAGCTTATAAACTCCGAAAACCGCAATTTTCCCTCTCGAAAATAAACTCCGCTTTTCAAAACCGCAAGAGGCATTAATTCCTAAAAAAAAAAAAGCAAAAAAAAACAGAAGAAGCCTGCACTTCTCGAAAACCGCAATCGTCGCTTCAAAAAGTAAAACACGGCACTTCATCTCCCGAGTAACTCGCGAAAAACGTTCGCGACGATCGTTCTTAAATTTCCTCCGCCAACAGCGTCTCCGCGGCACAGCCCCGAGGTGCTCCGCTTCAGCGGTAGATTCGATTAAGGCGAGAGAGAGAGAGGGAGAGAAGGCAGCTCTCTCGCTCGCAAAAGCGGCCAAAGAGCGCCCGCGGTGCGAGCCGAGGAGAGGGCGGAAAGCAGCTTCCCTTTGTTGTCGCGCGCATGCCGCCGCGAGATTTTCCGCGCGCGCGGCTCGGGAAATTCCGCCAGTTCCCTTTTATCCGGCGAGCGCTTCTTCTTTTTGGACGTGCTGCTGCCGCCGCCTTGCCCCCGAGAAGAATTAAAAGTCTGGAATGGAGTGCTAGAAACGTTGGACGAGGAACTTCAATCTATTAGCGGGAGATAAAGAGTCGAGACGGAGGGTCGAGCATGTGGAAGCGAACGAGTGAGTGTTCTCGTATAGGATAATGGAGTTTTCGATGGAGGAGGAGTAATAAAAAAAAGAGATTATAGATTCACGAATTTCCAAGCTCGCAAGGAGTAATGAGTTCTAATTATTCCGCGCGAAACGTGTAGATCGAGTCGTTCGCATTAATTACCGCAAATTTATGTAGCGAACGTGATTTGTAACTCTATCAAGGATTAGAACAAGCCTCTCGATATCAGAAATAAGCATAATATTAGAGGCACACTTCATTTTTTTTTCATTGTCAAAGCCGCGGGAGCCATTAATCACATCTAGCAGCGATCGTCATTAATCTTACTTTAACGCTTTCGCCAATTGCAGAGGCCGGGGCATTAAGGCCTTAAATCTAATATTAAAATAAGCAGCGGTCGGCCGGCACATAGAGAAGTGCCTCCGACACGCCCCTCGAGGACAGCCGCGGCTAATCACGATAATCAGATAAGGAAAAGGATCGGGATCGCGCGTGGACGCGCCCGAAGAAAGACTGACAAAAAGGCGGCCGCGGCTAAACTCATTTACGGCTTTGCGGCGTATATATATATATATAACGCCGCTTCCCCCGACGCGGGAAAAACGCTTATCGGCGCGCCGCGATCTCTCCTCGTCGGGCACAAAAGGTGGCGACGAAAGGAAAAAGTGGCGCCTGCGGAGTGAGGCCCCTCGAAAAAAAGGCCAGATGCGCAGTCCTCTGCACCCGTGCCGAGGACGACACGTCTCCATCGCTGGCGGGAGACCGTTTTTCCTAGGCGGGAAATAAGCGTTTTTCCGCCGGACGGTCGAAAGCGATAGTCTGCCTTTATTTAATTAGGAGGGAGGAGTGTTTTTTTTTTCGGGACCGAGTCGAGAGTATTTTGAAGGGAAAAAAAATGGTAAATTATTATTCGAGGTCGGGCGTTAATGCTAATCTTTCCTGGCGTTGAACTGAAAAAAATTGCTTTCGAGCGAGAGATTATTTTAAAAAAGCAGGTATACACACAGAAGTACCACTTTAAAGCGAGTTTAAAATGTGCCTAGCGATCGTGACGAGATCTTTCGTTCTTCTTTTTTTTCGCTCCTCCACTGCCTTATCTGATTTTCGTACTCAGGAACTCGCTTTCAAGAGAGTGTCAAGTTAATTACGAGTTAATTTTCAACCTGAAAACTCTATTCACAGCTTAATACTCGGCGTTGGCTTACGATTTCCCTAAAAAAGCACTTTCAAACCCCCAGTCGGAGCAGCGTTTAGGATCTCTCGCGTATAAACACGTAACCCCAGAACGTGACAAATAAAAGCCGGACGATAAAGTCTGAAATCGGCGCGCAATAAGCATTTTTCTCGTTCTGTTTCGTACACAAGAAATACGCCGAGCAGCGCGTAAAACACCTGGGATTCCGGTGCCCGGAAGCTCGCGCGCGCACGCCACATCTCGTTTTTCTACGGGCAAGGAACGCTCGTAAAGCAGAGCGTGTATATACGATGGAATCGTAATTTTTGGTTCGTTAGCAGTATCGACGGTATATCGCGCCGAGCTTTGAATTATGCGACAGCCTTGCCTTCGCGTGTGGCGGCTGCGTCTCTGCGTGTGAGTCGAGCGCGCACACGAGAGCCTTTGTTTACGTAATCGGGAGGAATGTACGTGCTGGACGATTTTACCCGGGGCTCGATATCGGCCGATGTGGGCTTGGATTAAACTGTCTCTGCTGCTGAGCTGCTTGGGTATGAGCGGCGCCGTTTTTTTTTGTTTTAGTTTGAAAAAGTTGGAGAGCTCATTTCAGGTGGCAACGACCTGACGACGGTGGTAAATTAAATATTTTCTAAAATTGTTTCACCGTGAAAGCAGGGAGCAATTTAAATATTGTTCGGTAATTGCAATGAAATTTCTCGATAGCTTTGCTCAATTATACTCTAACAACAAGCAACTCTCGCGGAATTCTCGGCAAACCTAACACTTTTACCATCTTCATGAATACGTTAATCCCTCATTTGAGCGCGTTGCATTTCGACTTAATTGATCGCGGCGAAAGAGAAACCTCGTCGGATTCCTATAATATTCCTGCAATTACACCTTTCAACAATGGAATAATCAGCGCGGCGTCCGACTAAAATGCATTATCCATAAGTTTATATAAATTTCTCTCAAATAAAAAGAAGTGCAAACAGGAAGGCGCGTAAACGCGATGATTTATCATTCCGTACGAATTTTCAAGCGATTCTAATGAAGAGAAAGTGGCACTGTCGACTTCCTTCTCGATTCTTCTCGATTCCGAAAATCTCTTCTTTTCTTCCCTCACCGCCGATCTGATAACAATCGAATGCAGGTATATCGAAACATTTAAATTTTCAATGTCCACGTAAAAGTTAACAGATATACCTTCTGCGGATTATAAATCAATAAGATGCGCAAAAAGCTCGATTTATAAACATTATTTAAATCGATCGAAACCCGGAGCGGAGCGCTGCCCCGCGTAACCTTCTTCACCTCAGATTTCCAGCGTAAATCTTTTTTTATCCGGCGCGGAATTTAACATTACAAATCTAGGCTCATCCGAGAGCCGTATCTTTTAAATCTCAAAATCATCGGCTCCATCGAGTTCAAATCCGCAGCTCCCATTTATCAACGAAACGCTCAGGCTTCGGCGCGAATGTACTCATTGAACTTGGCAATGTGCGTGCAAGTCCACGCATCGCTGCGGCGGCGGCGGCCTCCTATGAAATTCATTATCGCGCCGAGAGCGATATAAGTCGGCACCGGTAAACCGTGAACCGCTCCGCGTAACGTAAATGAGGGAAAAATTTCGTGCTTTGCTGCTGCCCGTTTATCGCTGTTTAGTAATTAGTCGGAAGCTTGCTCTCGCGCTGATTCTTTAAAGAATCTGATCGGGTCTTTTGAATTTTCAAAGAAAAGTGAAGATATAATTGGCGTGCTTTGGATGCAAATTTTTGTATTTAAAAGAAATAAAGCCGATTTTATTCATGAAGCACGTAGAATTTATGAGCGTGGAAAATAAGTACGTCAGCGTCTTCTCGACGTGTTAAGAAAGCTGTTAGAAGAATGCGCGCGCAATAAATCAGGCCGTATTTGGAATTTAAATTTGTAGGCGGTATTAAACTGCTGGCGAATGTCAATCACTCGTTCCGAGAAGTTTTTCTTTAATTAACGCTTGAAAAGCCGTATAATTACTTTTTAAATATACATATACTTAAGCTAACAAGCCAAAGGCATTTTGCATAAAATTATTACACTGTTTGCTATTCATCGGGTTTTTATAGCGCGGAATAACAACCACCTTAATAACCCGCCGTCTCCTCATTTTTCTCACATCGACCTGAACTCGGTGTGCCTCTTGAACCCGATCACACTCCGGTCTACGTACATATAATAAAAATGAAGAAAGCGCAGAAAAAGCGGGCAACGGTTCCGGCAGAAATCGCCCGCTTAAGCAGTCGGCGCCATTGTCTCGCGGAAAAGAAGTACAGCGACGAAATTGCAGAGGCGAATCGCCGAAACTCCGTTAGCCGCCCCCCCTTCCTTTAATTATCCTCGATTCTCCGTGCGGCAATGACGGATTCGCCGAGCGGTGCGGCTCTTTCGACAATGCGCCATTAAAATTCCTCAAAATCCCCGAGCGCCGGAATCGCGAAGACGGAAGCGCGCACAGACTCGCCTCACGTGCCTTCGTTATGTTATATTCGCGCGATAAAGGCAGAGCCGCGCGCCGTCGCGCTGTTCGCGCACGCGCGCTTCCGATTAGCGCCTCTCACGCTCTCTCTCTCTCTCTCTCTCTCTCTCTTTGGAAGTCGTAGAAATTTGCTGGATATGCTTTTCTTTCGTGCGATCGGTAAAGTTATTAGCTGCAGCGCCACTTTAATTATACGCGCGAAGGAGAAACGGGGGTTATGAAAGGGTACCGCGGTGCGTTCTGAAGTTGGGGGATCCGAGCAAAAGTAGTAGTTTACTACTTGTCGATGCTAATAGGAATGATGATAAGGTAGATAAAACTTTTTTTTTTTAGCGGCGCGAGCATTTTTTTTCAACTGTGCGCGCTCGCGGGTTTGTTAAAATTAATCCGGTACTCGAGAGCGGGAAAATATAAAATATTTGCTCTTATTGTATTTAATATGCGCATTAAACCGGTTTTAATTCGAACCGTGTAAACTCTTGAATATTAAAAATCTCGTTCAATTTTTCATCGTAATTACAGTGTCTATAAAGAAGAACTTTTTTCGCCGGCCCCCCACTTCGCTAAAAGGCACGAGATGATTTACGCCGCTTACAAAACATTTTAATTGCCGGCTCATAAACTCCGATGAAAAACTTGCACTTTTCCATTTGAAGACAAATGTATAGCGCGTCGACTTAACGCACAAACGGCAAAAGATCTCGGCTCGCGCCGCTAATTAATTAGGCTTCTAATCATCCAACGGCTCGACTCACACCTGTCGCGGCCTAAAAACTTCTCGGCTGTAAGGCGTCTGAAGACGCTCGCCGACTCGAACGGAAGCGCTACTTCATTAAAGCTATCCGGTCTCTCTCTCTCTCTTACGTGCGTGTGTGCGTCTGCGCTGTTCATTATCTGCATAAACGTGCGAACTGCTCGACGGTCTTCTTTCGCGTCGCGCGCGCACGCGGCGCCGCGGTAATTATTACGTTAACGCTCTCCGTTATGTAATTATCCCATTTATTATAACGAGCGTCGCCGCCGCTGCCGCGCGGCGCACCTCCGCGCATGCGCGCGTACAATGTATTCGTTCGGCCAGTGAAGATGGATTCGCTCTTTTCTGCCTTTCCTCGCGGTTTCTTTCTCTCTCGCTAAGCGTCCGCGTGTGGTTCCAGTGGGGATATTGGGGGTAATTTTCGTGTATGTGTGTGTGTGTGTTTATTCTGTTGGGAAATATTGTTACGCATTGTTGGAGGCAAGAGGCGGCTTCGGAATCGTGGTCGTGCGTCTACGTTCTAATTTTACGCTCGTTTTTCATCTTACTTAGCTCTTTCTAGGGTGAAGTATACAGGATGTGCTTTAAGATTGTTGGAGAGTACATCTTTGAGGGTACGAGAGAATTTTGTAAAACTGCTTCAAAATGCGCAAGACCAACTATACGGTCTCACGAAACTCTGAAAAACTACATCGCAAAATACGCCGACGTAAAATTAAACCCGTTAATAGCAAACAAGAGCGCGTACAATTTTTCTCAATGTCGAAGCGACGTCCTCGATTTTTAAGCACATATTATTGCCCAGTCCAGGCAGTAAGTACACTCTCGGACCGGCGAGAGCAATACATAGAAATGCAGCTCTCGGCTCGCGTGCGGCTCCGCTATCGCTCCGCGTTGAATTTCGACGGCGCGCGGCCGAGGAGAGGCAAATATTTGGGTATTTGCGGCCGCTCTCGCGTACACGTACACGCGCAGGCGCGCGTACATACATACGCGCGCGTTCCGCGAGTTCGTCCTCCCCGCGCCGCTCTCTCGGTAACTCGTCCGCAACAATTGGCCGTTAGCGTAATTCGTCGATGCTCATCTCTCTCTTTGCGGTGTCCCGATGTATTTGTCCTCGTTTTTTTCCGCGCGCCCGCGCGCTTCGATCCCCGGCGCGTATTTGCGTGACTCGACTTTTTTATGCCGAGGCGAGGCCTTTTTTTTCTTTTTTTTTTTCGAGCGACTCTCTTAACGAGCTGAAGCGCAATTTGTTAGTACTGATTGGATGCTAGTAATCGGGTTTGTTTGTTTGTTTGTTTTTTTATCTATCGGGCGCGCGCACCGGTGTCTTTTTTTTTGTCAGTTTTCGGCCACGTAATGCAGGTGTTTGACGAAAGCCGCCTGGAAATTAAGTGGAATCCGCTCGTTATTGCTATTCGAAAACAGACGGCTGTTCAATAATTCAGGAAGTATCGCTCGCGCGCTTAATTATGCAGTGATGAGACTCGAGACTCTCTCGGATACAGCCCATCGAACGACCGTCCGAAATAAACACGAACGTCCTCTCGTTTCGACGACAAAAAACCAGTTTCCTCGGAATCGATTAAAAAAAACAGAAGCTACTAAGCCGCGTCGTTTAAGATAAAAGCGTCTCTTTGGGCGAGCTCCGCGCGCGCAAAAAAAAATCCCCGAGCAAAACTCCGCGAGTAGCGAGTCGCGGCAACTCCGCTCTCTCTCTCTCCGCGCGCGAGACTCTCGAAAACACGAGCTTTATAACCCGCTCGGCGCGCGCGTCTGGCATACGTAACGACCTCGCGAAAACGTGAAAGTGTGGGTGCAACTCGTTCTAGGCATATAATCTCGGCAAGCGCAAAATGGCCACCGCTCGCGCGCATATATATACATATATACGTGGTGCACGAGCGCGTCGGACCGCAGCTCACGCGATTTCGTCATAAGGCTATTAGAGGCGCGTCGTCGCGCGCAGACGCGGTCGAGGCTTCGTCGCTTCTGGTGCACTCCGCTCGCGCGCGGCCTTTTTTCCCTCCCCCCCCCCCCTGGTTTTCCGAGTGGGAATTTCGCCAAAATGACTCGTGGGAATGCGCACTTTTTCTCGCGGCCCTCCCCCCCGCCGCCGTCAGAGGAATTCCTTACGTAATGCTGCTGCTGCTGCTGGCTTTTATCTTCGGAGCCGCGCGGATTTTCGGCGAGAGCTGAAACTCTCTTGTTTTCGCTTCTCTCTCTCCGTGTTTGCGGATGCATTGATTGTTTTTAGGGAAAGGAGACCGCTGGAGATGTGCGGGGGGAGTCGGCTCTGAATTATCGTCCTCGGCACCATTTCCTTTTTCTTTCTAACCGTATACTCGGTGTACACTTTCGTCGGATCTGCTCCCCCCAAACAGTCGTTCGCGACTTGTGGGATCTTTATCTTTTAGATGAGCAAAGGAAAGGGAGAGAACTTTGGTCGCAATATTGTTTCCAG
Source organism: Ormyrus rosae (assembly GCA_035047165.1). Lineage (NCBI taxonomy): Eukaryota > Metazoa > Arthropoda > Insecta > Hymenoptera > Ormyridae > Ormyrus > Ormyrus rosae. Next base: position 2,911,845 of record JAWWML010000031.1, on the reverse strand, counting down.
AGGCGAATTACTTCGGTCTTTTCAAATTTTAGCTAGAAAACTTTATTTCGTTGGATAGATTTGAAAAAAAAACGCATCATAAATATTCCGCTAGAAGAAACGACGGCGAAAGAGAAAACAAGCGTCGAAAACGCGCGTGGTCGTCGTCGTCGACCCTCGATCCCCCGAAAAAACCGTCGAATAAAACGCGGAGCGAGGGAAAAAAAAAAGTGCAAAAGTAGAGCGACGGGGGCCGAGCCGACAAACTATCGCTCGCATTAGAGGGACGAGGGACAGAAGAGAGAGACCGTCGGCGTAGGGGGAGGAGGCCGCCGCGCTCGGAAAAGCCCGAGGGTCGACACATCGGCTTAATAGAATCGAACGCCGGCAGTAAAGCGATCCCCGGCGATCTATCTTTCCCTTTCCGGGGATCCGCTCTTTCTCTCTCTCTCTCTCTCTCTCGCTACCAATTGAGATGTACCCTCTCTCCCCGAAAATACACGAGCCCGAGTCCGTGTATACATGTAATCCGCTGCCGCCGCCGACGCCGGGCCGCCGTTGCCGTCGGATTCGACATCCCCCTAACATCCATAAACAAGCGCGGCGAGCGCGCCATTCGCCACGGCGGGACACACACGGGGCTCCCTCCACTGCTCTCGTTTTCTCTCTCCCTCTGGCTTTTGGCCTTTTCCGGGGAGGAAAATGCGGGATCGGCCTTGATAGAGTCGTCGGGATCAGAGTAGGTTCGAGGTCTCGGTACTGCTTATACGAAACGGGCAAGAATTATATCGTTTCACAGCGGAAAACACAACGGCAACGTCGGCGGATTCTATACCGACTGATTTCAGCCTTCTCCGGGAGGTAATTGAATCAGCAGCTCGTCGGCACGGAGACTCTCGGTGTATTTTTGCGCTACAAAAGCAAAGCCACACCGAGCGGGCGACGGCGCGCACATGCGCACTCGAGCCCGATATACGGGGCGCCCTTCGGCGAGCTCCGAGGCCCCGAGGCATAAACAAAGCTATATCTCTCTCTCCCTTCCTCCTTTTATCGAGGGGTCGATGATGCTGGGAGTCCTTTCTTTCGAGATTCCTCCGTACGTTGGCTCCCGGCGAGAGTGTGGACGGACGACTGACGCCATGTTTTTTTTTTCTTTCTCCCGCCGATGCGGCCGGGAGTGCCTTTCCCTTCGCTACAGTTTCTCATCCGTTCCGAGTGCTGGCGTTGGTTAAAACGCTCGGATAAAAGGGCTTAATAATCGAGAGATCGGGCCGGAGAGCAGCGGCTCGTGTACGGCGAGAAAGAAATCAAAAATATTTTTTGCACGCCGTTGAAGAACTTGCTCGAGTCCGACAAAATTTCTCGACTGCACGCGAACAAACGGAATTTCAAGCGGTGCGCAGCCGCGAAACTACAACTACTCAGAAACGAAAAAGGATCGCTCGCGAGAGATCCCTTTCTTTCGTCGCGCTTAACAACAAACGCTCGCCACACACTCATTAATGCATCTGCACGTGCGGCGGCCGCGCTGTGTATTCGCGTAAACACGGCGTACGTGTTTGCGCTTTCGCTCCTCCCAAGTGGTGTGCGTGCGGCGTGCGCGGGGAATACGCGCACTTGTAAAAGCGCGAAAGGAGTACACGGGAAAAAGGGCCGACGGGCGAGAGAGAGAAGGGGCTGGGTTTGTATACGCGCGAAAATTACTCTTTTTTCATTTTCTAGCCTTTGTGCGGACACCTCACTCCCCCCTCCTCTCGCGGATAATTGGGTTATATACTCCAGAGGCATTTACAAGAACGTCTTTGCTCGGCGCATCGAACGCTCGCGGACGTTCGGAGAGCCCCCGAGCTCTCGCAAAGTCTATTTCGCCTCGAAAAGGGCAACTCTCGAGATAATTGGCCGGAGCGCTCAGCGGCAGGAGCGTCAATCCCATCCGGGGCAGCGTCGGCCTCGCCGCACAATTCTCGTGTGTCACTGGCAGCAACAGCATCAGCGGCAGCGGCGCCGGTCTGCTGCCTTCCCCTCCCTCGCTTCATCTCTGTACTTTATTTTTTTTCTCTCTCTGCTCCGGCTTGCTCTCTCTCGCTCTCTCTCTCTCTCTCTCTTTCCGTCCGTTCGGCAAGAAGGGGAACGAGCGTGTAGGTATACGAAAGGGCGTTCCTAGAGGCGGTCGTGTCATCCCCACCTCGGCGCAGCCCCGCGCCTGAGAAAATACGTGAGAGGCTTCGGGTCGGACTGGTGGGGGAAGATCGGCCGCGGCTCCGCAGCTTTCGTTCTCTCTCTCTCTCTCTCTCTCTCTTTCTCTCTCTCTCTGTCTTGCTCTCCTGGACTTTGTATCTTGTTGGTTGGTTAGAGTCTTGCAGGACTTCGGGATATTTCGGAGCTCGGCTGCTTGGGGAAGTTTTGCGAAAATATAATAACAGTTCTAGCTTCGATTTTAGTCGATGCTTTTGATAATTCGAACAGTGAAACAGGTTTCACTGAAAAATTCTTCGGCGCAATACTACGATATTCGTTAAGTAAACGTTTAAACCAACTTTTAATTAAAAAAGAGGTCGAAAAAAATATGACGTACGCGGCAGTGTAGGGGGGGGTGATGTTTTTTTTTCATTTAGCCGGCGCGGGGGCGCGAGAAGTGGAAAACTCATCGGTTTGGGAGTGGCTCCAGCGTCAATTTAATTTAGCGCTCGCGGTTCGTTTGCCTGCTCTGTAAATACAAGTAAAGACACGGCTCTCTGACTCCCTCGTTATTCCGCCGAAATTTCCGATGATCAGTGCGGGGAATTAAAGCCGGCGAAGACTCGGGGATAAAGGGACTTTGAAACTTTCTTTCTCTGATGTTTATTTCCTCCTAATAATGAAGAAAAAATTCATTAAAAAATCAGAAAACAAAAAAACAAACTTTATAAACAAATCTTCCTAAAGCGATGCTTCCTTGTTTCCAGCCGCAAATTTCCATAATCAGATGACAAAAACCGATTCCTCCAACGAAAACCCTCCCGTCGCCCCAATCGAAACATCCCCGACATCGGGCAATATCCATCAGCGGGCAGCAACAACAAGCCTCGCTCACCTCGCCGCGCAGCGCAGCACGTCCGACGAGGGAAAGACTAGTCGAACACGCTCGGTGCGCACACACAGACGCCGCGCACGCCCGGCTTAGCGAGGGCTCGGGGGCTTGGCGCCAACTGGTAGTTTAACGCACGCGGGCGGGCGCGATGTTGTCGGAGGGTAAATATTAATTAGCGCGTGCGCCTCTGTGTTCATTTCGTTGCAGGCCGCGGCGGCGAGAGAGAGAGAGAGGCGCGGCGCCAGCGAGAGAACTAGCGGTGTTAACGCGAATAAACACATTTTGCGAGAGACCGAGAGGCAGCCGCCTCTCACACCTTCCGGTTTTCCACAAAGCGCGAGAGCCCGCCCGGCCGATTAATTACGGGACGCGATGTTACGACTGACCGGCCCGAGCTGCGATCGATCCCTCTTTATATATCCACTGCGGTTCTCTGCTCGCTAATCGGCCCCCTCTCTCGTTCCCGATCGATTTCCCGCTGTGGAAATATAATATTATTAAAAACTGGCAATTCGCTCGAAACCGGCGAACAATAGCTGGACGCTTAACGCCGGCGGAGAAGAAAGAGAGGCAAAGACTTAAAAATGCCCCCGCCACGATCGATCAGCGGCCGTCCTCGCGAACGAAGCAAAGAAAGCATCGCCGCGCGGCGCCAGTGCAGCCCCTCCGAATAAAAAAAAAAAAGGCAAGGGGAAAAAAGATCGCCCGAGGAATTAGAGAAGGAGAAAGACAAAAGGAGGAGAGCGACGCGGCTGGCTTTCGCAAGCAATCGAAAAGTACAGGAGAGCTCGATCGGGGCTCCACGGCAGCGAAGCGTGAGGCTGACACGGCGCTCTCTCCCCGGCCTTGAGAGGCGAACCTAAACCGGCGCGACATCTCGAAATCGCGACACGTCCGCCCCGGGAGCCGGAACGATTGCCGCGGCGGCCTGCGCTTGACGTTTTACGGGCCCCCGGCCTTTGATCTCTCTCCTCTCGGCTCTAGGATGTTAGGCTCGTATACGGCTAAATTCACCGGGTCCTGTTGTGTGCTCTCTGAATTTTTGAGCGGATAACAATTTCACACCTAAGCAACAAAGGCCGGGACGGAGGTTCGAATTGATCGAATATGCATTTTTCGGCTGATTGACTCTCTCCTGTTCGAGGAGAGACTGACTGTTTGAACGGGGTAAAGGGAGAAGGATGTGAGGATGCTTGAAGAAGTCGATGGTAAATTGGAAGCGAAAGACTGATGTGATTTTCCTGAATTTAATTGCTGAAACGAAGCGACTATTTCGCAGGCAAAAAATGACAAACGTGTACTTCACGTCACTTCAGCTCCTTCCCTCAAAGTGTCCCATTACCGAAAAAAAAAAAAAAATAAATAATTGCGCCGCTCTTTTTACATTCCTCCGACATCCAAGTCTTGACGTTTTTCAATTTTTCAAAAGCCGCGAAATCCAACCCAGATTCCGGGAAAAATTTTCAAAACGAAAAAAAAAAAAAATCACGAGAAAAAGCCAAGAGAAAACTAGAAAACGTTCATTTTCCCGACATATTTCAGCGGCGCTCGAATAGCAAGTACCTCGCCAAAAGCGCCACACGCGCACACACACACTCACAAACACGCAGCTAACCACACGTTCCGAGCGCGCGCTTCGTTCCCTCATTTTTTTTTTTCTTTTTTCTCTTTCCGCGCACCGATTTTCCCTCCTCCGTCGAAGAAATGACGGGCTTTCGCGGCGGCGGCGGCGGCGGCGGCCGCGTCTCCCCATTCGTCGGCTTCCCGGGCGATAATGCGGGGAAGCGCCGCGAGAGGGAGAGGAGGGAAAGCGCAAAATTATTCTTTTGCGAAATAACGCGAGAGAGCTGTGTATAGGCGACGTTTTGCGTCGCGCTGGATTTCGCCTTTCGTTAAAACCTGCGTATACGCGTATATACGGTTTCTAATTTTCTCGGAGGAGTCGAGCATTACGGGCTTCTGCGCCGCTGTACTTTTCTACTCGCGCGCAGCGATAATCATTCGTTTTTCCGCGCGAGAGGCCAAGCTGCTGATACTTTTTTTTTCGCTATTAGGGGCCAGCTTGGAATTACAGGATGCTGAAACGCTCTGCGGCATCGTAAAGTTATTGAAAGTTTTTGCTTGTTTTCTCTCGTTGAGAGGGAATGAATTTGCGAAAACGGCACATTGCTCGAAAATAAAAAAAACGTGTGAGAAGGTGTTGATAACAAAAAATGGATAGGAGCAGATTGGTGTTTCGGCAGGTGCCGGACTCGGATGGAATTCAGCTGAAAGCCATATAATTTCTAAAAAGGAGGAGAAAAAAAGAGTTTCTATAGCCTCGAGCCATCAGACCTAACTGGCCGCTCGTTAGCACCAAATCATCTCGTTTTCGTCACTCTACCATATAATTCCCCGCACATTTCATCCTGTATTCAAAGAATACAAATCTCTCGTCGAGGCGCAAAAAACGGCTCCGAATGTACACCAAATCGGCTTGTGAATTTTATTGAGTTATCACGCTCTCTCTTAAAATTTCCATACGTTCGATAAAAATACTCGTCGGTCTCTCCAAATTCTCCGTCCTCCTCCTTTACGTCGCAACAAATCAGCCCGAAACGAGGCGCAAAACCTCAGGCCGTCCATTCGGCCTAACTCAAACAAGAGTGACGAAACGCCCCGAAAAAAAGGCAATTTCCCCGCGGCGGCTAATAATCCCACTACCGTTCTAAGCCCCCAAAAACGAGGCCTGCACATCGCTCCTCTCGTTAGCCAGCGGACGCTTTCGGTTTCGTCGCAGACAGGAAGAAGGCGGCGTGTCCGGAGGCGCACAGGATGAGGCCGATTTGCGATGATACAACGTGGCTCGCGCTGCTGCTGCTGCCGTGCCGGGGAAAAAAGTCGTCGGGCCCGATGACGATTCCCCGAAGCCGAGAGCCAGGTTATTACCGACGCCCCGGAGCTGCTTCGTTCCTCCTTTTCTCTCTCTCTCTCTTTGCTCGCGCGGTCGTTGTTTGCTCCCGCTGTCGATCTTCCTTTCTTTTTTTTTTTTGTCGAGGGTAATTGGAGAGGGTTTTTAAGGGGAATAATGAACGAGGTAATAGCTCTCGCGCGCGAACGACGTCCGATAGATGCATGACGATTAGATCGGATCTGTTTCTCCGTCCTTTTTTCGGCGGGTAATGATCGGTTATTTTACAAGCGTTAAAACGTAATGCGCCGGTAAGGATATGGTATTGAGAGTGCGATTAAGCGCGATTACGGAAAGCCGTGCCGCGGCGCAAAGTCGTACTCGACGTCGATGTGCCGGAATGTTTTGTCGTTGCCGTAAGGTTTTTAATGAGCGGATTGATTTCGAGCTGTTATTCGCTTGGTTCTACTCTGTAATTACGCGGACGGATTTTGATTAATAGATGTAAATGTGTTTTTATTATGATTGATTTCGTGCGATGTGTGATTATTTTACTGAAACGGCGTTTTGAAAACAAAGAGGGATCTCCTTCCCGCTCCGAGCTTCGAGAATGAAAAGTGATGAATGTGAAAATATCGTGAGAATTAATGAAACATTAAAAAAGCCAGCTGCGTTTGGATTAGATAACAAGACAGATTGGCGTTCGAGCGTGAAAATACGTGTGTTTCAACAATCTCGACTCTCTCGCTTTATTTTTTTAATGCGCCAAGATGAGAAGCGCTGCGGAGCGTTAGTGCTTCGCGTGATTTTCAGCAGATAAGAGAGAAAGAAAAATACTATAATTATCTTACATTCACAGAACGCGATTAACACGTGATAAATCTAAAAGAAATATAATTCAACAAATTGCTCTGCCACTCCTGACTATTTAAAAATTAAAAATCCTCTCAGTATCCAATCATCCAAAAGCAATGCAATTACTGCTTATCAAAAAAAAAATTGAAAGCTCCTGAATCCGCCACAAGCAGCAGCAGCAGCAGCAGCGACGGGAGGGTAAAAAAAGCGCCTAAGCGTCGTAGAACCGCAGGTATGCGCGCGCATTGATTAAAAGCTCTTAAAGATGCCTGAGCACATAGGCTCTCTCAGCAGCCGTAGCAGCAGCAGTACTCGCCTCAAAGTGCATTCCCTCAGAAGGAATGCTCTTCCTCCTCCTTCTCCCGGCCGTCTTTCCTCGCGAGTCATCGCCGATCGATGGTGTATAAAGCAAAGAGCCCGGCGGTCCCCGTCGCGCAAAGCGGAAAACTCTCGCGGCGTAAAAAAAAAAACGCGGCGGGGGGAGGGAAGCGCGATTATAACGTCGCGCGTCGAGCGGGAGCGGCTTTGAGCTTAGCCGCGTCGTTTAAGTCGAGCGTACGGCGCTCTTTAATGAGAGCTATATAACGATACGGATTTCTTTTTCGATATATTTTCTTTTTTCCTCAATTTTTTTTTTCTCTTTCCCCGAGCGCGTTTTTAGAGCTGAGATTCGTTTCGTTTTATGGAAATTAACCGGGAATTCAGGTTGTTCCTTTTCTGCAAGGATCGGCAGGATTATTTATCGAGAATGAGCGTGTGTGGCGTCGAGAAAATCTTATTTAGTTGCAGCGGGAAGGGGGGGAGGAGGAATGTTTCTCGAAAAAGATTCCGTTTTTTTTCTTCTTTTTTTTAATGTAGAATAAACCTACTCACCTCGGGGGAAATCTACGTGTAAAAAGTGCTGTATACTTTGGCGCATAGTTCTCGGGCATTTAAAGTAAGCTTTAACGATGTTTTAAATGAAGTATGAGCAACTAAGAGTTACAATAACATGCAGTAAAGGATCCCATAAACGTAAAAATTTTAAAACGAATTCTTTTTTTTACTGCATACTTGAGAAAAGCACCGGAGGCAAAGGTAACAATGTCACGTAAAAACTGCTCTATTATTGCCCCGTAACATTTAATATACAAATAACGTTAATACCCTAATTACTTCCACGTTTAAGCGTCGTTTTCGTAAAACAACGCTCCTAAACTTTCTCCACTTCCTCTTAAACGTATCGCGCGCTCCGTTAAAAAACCAAAGTCACTGAATTTTTCATCGACGCTCGTAATTACCGTCCCCCCCACCCCCTCCCCCCGGCAGAAAACTCAGCCGCGTCGAGGAGGCCCGCGCATTATAGATGCAAGATAGGAAAAATTCCCAGTTACCTTCCTCCCAAAATAAAAAAAGAGTACGAGAGATAAACGAAGAGCAAAGCGGTGGAGAGATCGGGTTTTTCGGTCGCGCGCAGAAGAAGGAGGAGGAGAATTCCCATTCATAACCCGAGGCCGGCCCAAGGCCCTCGGTCCGGGGCCTCATTAATTTTATGGGAAATCGCCGGTTATTTGGGCGTTTTGACGTTCCCGAACCCGTTTCTGCCTGGTCCCCCCCTCCCCCTCCCCACCCACCTGCTCCATTCATGAAAGGGCCCCCCCTCGCAATTTACGCGGCGCCAGATGAGCACTGGCCGCGGAGAGAGATCCTGGTCAAGGTTTCACCGGGGGGAAAGAGAGCTGCTTCGCTCGAGACGAGAGTCTCTCGACGTGTGTTCGTACGCGCGACTCGGCCTGATTCGTCGCTGGCGTCGAAGGATTAGTGTCGCGGAGTTGCCGGATCGAGGATTCTAATTAGTTTAGCGTATTGATCGTTTTGCCTCGATGACACGAATTTCATGACTTCGAAAAAAAAAAAAAAAAAAACAACTGCCTCTCTCGGTAGTTTTATGCTTTTTTTATCGGGTAACGGTTCATCTTTTTTTTTCTTCTTTTTTTTTTTTTGTAACGAAACCAACAGTCTCTGGAATTTCTAATACACGTACCTCGTAAAGGCGTGTAACCGTTCCATTCCTCCTATATACGCTCCCGGCTAATCAAAGCACATCGGATAAGTTTTCGGTTCGCGGCGAAAAAAAAAAAGAAAAAAGAAAAAATCAAAGGCCTCGATCGCTGCTTGCGGGTCACAGACACTGAGCACATAAATAATATCACTCGAGCATCTGCGTCCGCGAGCAAGTCCGGCCGTTATTGCGACACAGCGAGGCGATCGGCTCGCGCGATACACTCGAGCGGGTATGCGCGCGCTTTTCTTCGGATGGCTTTCTCTCTTTATTTTGTTATAATCTCTCCTCGGGAAGAAAAAGAAAAGAGGCGCTCGAAAAGTACATTGTTTTGCCGGCCGCGAGCTGTGTAATTGCGCGATCGCGATAATTGCCCGCAGTTTTCTAAAAAGATATTCTTCCGGTGAAATTTTCAACATTATCTTTTTCAGCCTGGCCGGGATTTATTTCAATATCGGTGAGCAGCGGCTTTTAAACGGCTCCGAAGAATATTCTCGAACGCTTAAAGTCACCGCTTTTCCTCCGAGAGCCTCGGTGGCGCACTCGAAGCGACGACGACTCGGCCCCTCGTCGCTTCTCCAAAAGCCTCTTCCCCATTTTCGCGAGAGAGAGAGAGAGAGAAAGATTCAAGCCGCTCCCTCGATTTCCTCGCGAGGGGGTTAAAAAACGTCACCGGTGGCTCGAGGATTATAACCTCTCTCTCCCGCTCGGGGAGCAATAATAAAGCCGGCCAGATATCTCCGATATCCGCGACGTATACGTGTACAACCCCGAGGGTGCCCGCCGTGATTTGACCGCTTTTAGCTGTGTGGGACGCGTGTGTGCTTTTCCGCCTTCCTTAACCCCCGCGCGCGCCCGGGGAATTACGTAAAAGCGGACTGCCGCCGCCGCCGTCGCTCGGGGTGCGGGGGAAAAAGGATATATACGCGAGAGATGTCGGAGATAGAGAGCCTTGTTCGAGGATCGGTATCGATTTATCAAATCGACTCACGACTCTCGGCGCGCTGCCACTCGCTCTCCGAGAGAGAGAGGTAGCTCTCTCTCTCTCTCTCTCTCTCTCTCGCGATGCCAGAGAGATAGGGATGCGGAGAACGGTCATTGCTGTGTGAAATTCTCTAGGCCGGGCTGCACTTGGCGCACACGATACGGGCTCCGGCGTTCGAGGCGCGGGGGGAGGTATAATGTCCGGAACAGTTCTTGCGGTAGATAATTGTAGGATAATTGTTGCGATGCCAAAGTTTCCAGCGGGGATTTTTTATGGAATATGCTCGATATCCCTTCGCGGTACCGGATTTGTTATTGAAATTTTATTTCGAAATTCGACTGATTATATTGATTGAATCAAAACGTTCTGTCGTGTTGCACTTCGATTGGAATGTTCGTAAAGACAGCTAATTAAATTAAGAGTATGGTAAACATTTGATTGAAATTCCTTCGCGACAGACAATGAGAACGGAATCGTAACAAAGAAGCAGTCAAGACTTGGCGAAAGAAGCAGCGGAAGAAGGAGAGAAAGAGCGCGTATACTTTCACGATGCCCCGTAACGAGCAGTTATGGTAATACGTCCGAACATAATGACCTCGATAATAGGATTACCTACAGCCTCGAAAGGCGGAGTAGCCGCGGCGCCCGACGACAGACACACACGAGCTTTCATCTTCTCTCTCTCTCTCGCCGGGAAAAACGATTCCCCGCGCTTCTCGAGCCTCTAAATCCGAGCCCCGGCGTTTTGCGCGCCTTCGCCCGGCTCGTTTATGAATTATTATATAATTACAGGCTTTCCGCCACGGTCACGGCGACTGCGTACGTTATATAGAAGGAGGAGAGAGACGTTTCTCAGGCTCCGCCGGTGATGAGGCCCGCGCTCGGCGACGACTCTTCTTCGTTCCTGCGTTTCTCCGAGTGCGCGCGAGCCTTCGTTAACCTCCGCAAAACGTACCCGACACATTCCGCGGATTCTAGGCTGCGCGCTTCTTTTGTCGCTTTTATAGCTCAGCTTTGGCACATTTGTGTCTCGGCGAAATATAATTTCGAGACGTTCCCGTCATCGACGTTTCACGAGTCTTCGTAGGCAAGCGTCGGGGCGCCGCGCGCGAATCTAATAAAGAGATTACAAGGTATATACACATCCCTCGGGAAAAATGTAAAAAACATCCGCGAAACTTATTCCGCGGAGCGCGAGAAAATAACTCTATCGCGTCCATTGAAATTCCGCGCCCAACGAGCCCCGACTCGCCGGGCTCTCCGCGCGCAGTCCCATTCATAAATTCGATTCCTGGCAAGCTCTCTCTCTCTCCTCTCTCGGCGCTCGCGTTTTCTCCGCGAAAATCCGCCGGCGTCACGACTCGGGAGCCGCCGCGCGTTGCGCCTCCTTGGCGTGGTCGTCCTTTCCCACGAGCGAGAGAGCGAACGAGAGAGAGGGAGGGAGGGAGATGCTGTGCCACCCATCGCGAAACGTTCTTCTACCTCCGTGACCGCGGCGCAAGCCGCTCTTTCTCCGCCGGTGTATAAGAGAGCGTGTTCGACGCCGAGGCTTGTAAAGCCGAGCGCTCTCTGTGCCCCCCACCCCCACCGAATGCCTTTTCGGTTATTGAATTTGCTGCGGTCTCGATTGGTTCTGGTTCCCGATCGGCGGACGGAATGTCTTGCTTCGGCTTTGCGGAAGGATATTTTTCGATGTACTTAAAAGCTCGGGATATTTGGGAAATTAAAAGGGGAAGAAACGACCTAATAAATTAACTAAAAACAATCCACTTTCACCCGTTAAACAATCGCTCGAACGACAACGCAGCCTTAATTAGCCTACTCTAAAATTGCCGGGGCAAAGAATTTTCGCATATACATCCCACCCGTGGCAAAAGAACCCACGACTCGAGAAACCACACACGCACTTATAAGCGAGAGAGTCGAGTCGAGAGGCGCGAGAGCGAGCTTTGACTTTATCAGGCCGGCTACTCCCGAGTCGGCGCGATGAAAGGTGCGGCGGCCCGCTCTCTTTCAACCGGCCGCGCGGCGCGCGAGAAGGTGTCCACCTCTCTCTCTCTCTCTCTCTCTCTCTCTCGGGAGCCGGTGGGCTTTATCTAGAACGGCCTAAAGGATTCCCGTGTTCCATCTTATTTATGCGCCGCCTCTAGTCCGGCTACCGATTAAATCGATAGCTGCTCTACGCGCGCGTGCGTGCTCGAGTATTCCCGGGGCCCCTCGATTATGAGCGGCTTTACGATTGTTCGAATATCCGCCGATAGCGGCACGGGGGGGAGGGGGGGGGGCTTTTAATGCCGGCTCTCTCTCTCGCTTTTATGGGGGATCAGCGCCTCTCGGGGCGCTGGATTCTTATTAACCGCCGCGAAATTGAATTAAGTTAATGCCCCACTAAAAGCTACTGTAAATATTCGCTCTTTCGGCGAGGAGCTTCCATGTAGAGCTCCGCGTCGCTTATTATTCCGGGAAGGAAGCCACCTTCCCCGCTGAAATGCATACTGCAAAGACACGGGGGCAGCCGCCTCCGGGTACGGGAGCTCGGGCCCAAAAAGATAGTATGGAAAATCACTCTGCGGTAGGCGCGATGACTGCTTTTTCGGGAATGCGCGGGTATCTGTAGAAAAAAAAAGAAGAAGAACATCTGGGAATCCAACGGTCTTGGGAATGTAGGAAATCTTATCGTTAAACTTCGAGCCAAAAGGCTATACAGTCAGCTCGGATGGTATTTGAAGATGGCGTTCTAAATTAACTAATAAAAAATATTAGCAAACAAAAATTGGTCGATTAAGGTGTATCGGAATCAGGGCAACGGATCCGCCGATATCGTTGACGCGTCGAGAGCTCCGAGCACGAAACACACAGGCTCGGTGCAAAAACGCTTCCGCCGCTCGCCTTCCGCGACTTCCTCCGCGGCCATTAGCCCTGCCCCCCTCCCCGCCGAGGGCGAACCCGTGATTTTTCCTCCCTCCCCCCGTCGCTCGAAAAAGCGATCTCGCCTGCAGGCGCGCTCGCCTCGGCTTTCGCCCGGTTAACCGGCGTCCGTCCGGCGCTCCGCTTCTTCCTCCGTTCGCCCCTTAAATAGAGAAGGACGAGGCGAGGTAGGCCGAGGAGCGACGGGGGGAGGGGAGGGCCGCCGGCTCGGTTTTTTAAAACAAAGGCCGAGAGGCGAGCGTGCTCCGATCGTCCGGAGAGCGCAGCGGCGAACGCGAACGCGCGCCCGCGCGAACTCATCTAAATCACAAATCTCTCCCGGGCAGCTCCGGCGGCCTGCGCACCGGCACACCACCTTCCCGCGCGTGTGTGGGTGTGTGGGTGCCGCTGTTGGCGCTCGTGCGCGAGGACGCCGCGTGTTAATAAGTGTGCGAGGAGGGAGGAGAGAGAGGACGGAAGAAAATTGAGTGCTGAAAAAGTCGAGTGCGCCGAGGCGAGGGTGGGAAAGCAGCATAAAAATGCAGATTTATGGAGAGAGAGAGAGAGAGAGAGAACGAGTGTACCGCTGTATACTACGTGTTTCCTAGCTTTCTTTACTGTTAACTATTTTCTAGTTCGCAGCTCGTCCAAGCTGCATTAGAAATACGTCATTGAAAGTCTGTAGTAGAGCAAAGTGGCATCGATAAAATATTCTCACGAGAAGCAGCCCGAAAAAGCGCAAAACTGAACGACGCCGAAAAGTCGTCGTCGTCAACCTCTGGAATACCTAAGAAGCCAGCAGCAGCAGCAGCAGCAGCGTCAGAAGAAGCAGAGCCCGGCTTTGGAAAGGAAGAGGCTGCGGCTCACTGACGAGCCCCGGAGCACCTGTGTGTGCGTCGTCTCGAGACGGCGGCGGCGGCGGCGGCTGCGGCAGCGGCGCGGAGCCCTCGAGACCGTGAGGTAGACCCCCCGCGACATGGCGCCACGGTGCTCCGCCTCTCTCTCTCGGTCACGCGCGGCAACGGCGGGCCCCGAGACACAAAAAACCCGGACCCTTTCTCTCTCTCTCTCTCTCTCTCTCTGTCTCTCTCGCTCTTGCTCTCGCTACCGAGGACGAGGCCCTCGCGGAATCGAGGCTTGCGTATATTGTTTAATTGCACGGGGATTGATGGAGCTAATGACTTGATGCGGGGCTGGCTAAATAATTCGGAGATCGGAAGCCTACAATTTTCAGTGCTGCTGGCACGTTGAATGTCGCAAAAGAAGCTTGGTATGATCCTTCTGTTGTAAGCACTCGAAAACCAAATACCCGCCCGCAATCGAATTCAATCCGAAGCATATTTTCTAATTATAAAATCACAAGTCAACGACTGGCCGCGCGGCAACGAAATTCCGCAGCTCATTAACGATCGCCGGGCGCAACTAATTCTTCGACCCTGCAACCCTTCTCTCCCATTATTAAAACGAAGCGTGGCCCGCACAAAGCGGCGAGGGCGGGGGGTGAGCGCCCGCGGCATATGACATTGCGTCGGGGGGGCCAAGCGTGCAAAACGAGTAGTGTACACTGGACGCGGAGCGGGGTTGGAAAAAGCCCGACGACGACCACGACGACGACGACGACTACGAGGACTTTATGGGAGTTTAAAGCGCGTAAAATCTGCGGCCCATTAATGCGTTCCGTGAGGCTGCCGGCGAGCTCCATCCATCACCTCTCGGGTGTAAAATGTCCCCCGCTCCTTTTGGCCGGACAATGCTGATACCGCGCTTAGGCTCTCTTTTATTTCATTAACAAATCTTCCTCGCTCGGCTGCCGCCGCCGCCGCGAAAAAAAGCGCTGTGCGCGCGAAACGTTTTCACCGTTACCGAGCAAGAGAGAGAGAGAGTGAGAGGGCCTTCCTTTCAGAGCCTGGAAATGAATGACCGTGGCTCTCTCCACGCTGTACGTTAAGAATAACGCGGGGAAAAAACGAGCCGCACGCCGAAGACGAAGAAGAAGAAGAAGAAGCGGAGAAGACGGAGCGAAAAAGGAGCAAGCGGCGAGAGCGGAGCCGGCGGAGGAAAAATATATCCGTATTCGCGAATCCAGCCGCGCTTGCGGGCAAGGAGGGTGGTCGACTCGAGAGCGAGAGAGAGAGAGCGTATAGATGAGGGGTTTCGGAGGTTAAACAAACATGTGATTACCGCGCTGTGGTGTGCGCCTACAGCTGGCTGCATTATATCTCCTACGAAGGTAACCATCTCTCTCCCTCTCTTTCTCTCTCTCTCGCTCGTCCTTCTTCCGTTCGCCTTTCGCCAGACTGCTGCCGTTGCTGCTGCTGCTGCTGTCGAGCTCATTCTCTTCCTTTTGCTCCTTCTCTCCTTCTCTCTCTCTCTCTCTCTCTGCCCTGCGCGAAGGTAAAGCAGGAGGATGATGGCAGGCCATAACGCGACGACGCGCCTCGAGCCGCACGGACTCGAGAAACTACTGCCGCCGAAGCTCCGAGCAGAAAGAGAGATAGAGATCGCGCATCAGGCGCATTTAAATTTTCGAGCTCTCGAGCTTATATTGAGAAATTTCGTATGGCGTCGTCGCCGGCAATTATACGCATCCCGGCGCACGGCAGATCGATAAATAATAATTCGACTTTCTCTCGCAAAAAAGGTGGAAAAATAAGTCGCGCCGAGTGAAAGAAAAGGCGAAGAGCGAAAAAAGGAGAGCGCGAAGAGGAGGGAAGGAGATAGAGAGATAATAAGGAGAGCGCCGGAGGAAGGTGTGCGCTTAGGTACCGCGGAGAGAAGTTTACCTCTCTTCCGAGGCGCCCGTTAATGCTTTTCCTCGCCTTGCCGAGGAGGAGAGAAGAAAAGAAAGGAGAGAGGATAAAAAGAGCGAGAGAGGCAAAAAAGTTGTTCGCGCGCAGACCACCCTCGACTGCACTTCGCGGTCTCGTTATGTTCTTAAGGAACGTCGAGCGGGAGAAGGAGAGACTCCGCGTGTATATATCCGCACGCTTTACCTCGTTTCCCATTATTTCTTTCGCTTTCTCTCCTCTTTCTCTCTCTCTCTCTCCCCGCGAGCCGCGCTTTCTTATTGCTCGGCTGCCCTTTTTTCCCGCGCCTTGATATGACAATATTCGTGCCCGGGAGTAATTAATCCGACGAGCGCGGCCCTTTTTTTCCGAGGAAAATTTCGCGTGGCCGCAAAAAAAATTACATAGTCGCGCGCGCAATTTTCTCCTCTCGGCGCGAAATTTCACGAAAGAACTCGGGACTTTTTCCGAGATTCTAAACCTGAATTCCGTCCTTTCTTCCAACGAGCCTACTCCCAACGACATCTATCCCCTCCAGAGCACTCGGCCGCTAACTACATTAGCAAACACCCTCCCCCCGGCGACCGCCCTCGTCCTAGGCGGCTTCGGCATAAAAAATTCACACTTTAATGCATAAACACGCGTTCGCTCCGAGGTACGTACACGGGGGGGAGGCCCCCGTCGTCGCCATTGAAAAATGCGGCAACCCCATTGAAGAAGGTCGCCGTGTCGGAGCGACTAAAAAGGGAAAAATCAAACGAGCGCGCCACCACACTCTCTCGAGCGGCGCGCTAATAACAATGTGACAGGTCGCTTGCGCGCGCGTGCGCCCCCTGGGCTATCAGGCAGGCAGCATCTCGTCGTCGCAGGCGCGTGGAAAAGAAAATGACCGCGCTCCGAGTGCGTCTGAGAGAGCCTTGGGATATAGATCAAAGCCGGCGGGAAGCTTCTCCTATCTTCGGCGGGGGCGAGAGAGAGAAAGGTATAAAGTGCCGAAAGCCACTAGAGAGTAATGAAGCGGCCACTGCTGCGAGGAAAATTCGAGGGAAGATGGCCGCGATCCCCTGACTTTTTTTTGCTGCGGGGAGAGCGAAGGTTTTTCAAAATTACCCAAGACGATTAGGTGGGTGGAAGGCGTCGACGTTGGCTCGAATGAAGTGATAAGCGAGTGTCTTTGTACAAATAAAAAAAAAAATATTGAAGAAGCAGCAAATTTGCTTCCATTCCGGCGTAATGACTTTATTGCATAATCGGCGCAAAGTCTCGGCAGAGCCGTCCGCAATAAAGTCTCCCGCTCGCGCATTATAATGGAAGCCCTGATTTCATTAGCCTCGCTAATTAATTTACAAGCCTCGGTCGGAGAGGAGCCGAGGCGAAAAATCTTCCCAACGGCGGAGAACCGATC
Organism: Ormyrus rosae; assembly: GCA_035047165.1. Taxonomy (NCBI): domain Eukaryota; kingdom Metazoa; phylum Arthropoda; class Insecta; order Hymenoptera; family Ormyridae; genus Ormyrus; species Ormyrus rosae. The sequence continues at coordinate 2,894,927 of JAWWML010000031.1, read as the reverse complement.
AATTCCGCGGCTCGAAGCCTCATTACCCCTCTCGGCACTCTTCTCACGCCCATCGTCGCCGCCGCCGCACGCAAAGAGAGGAAGTAGTCCTTCGGAGCAGTCGTCGGCGGCGGCGGCGGCAGAATCCGGAGAGGGGACGCGCACTTGGGTCGCGGTTCATATTGGCGCAAAAATGAATCGCAATGGGCAGAGAGAGAGAGAGAGAGAGAGAGCACAGAAGCAGACGGGAGTCGAGGAGGTGGAGGAGAGGAAGGGTCGTCTCTAATGGGTCCGCTGCGGCGGGACGGCTTCCTGCTTAACGCCAAGCGCGCCGAGCGGACCGTCCGGCCACTCGCCACGTCCGCTCCTCTCGACTCTCCCTTTTTATTAGCTTACTCGTCTGCTTATGCTCTATGACTATTTTTTTCATTCGATCACGAGACGATGCTTCTCTTTATTTGCGCCTCGACGATTACATGGCTTTCGATGGAATATATTTCAAATTACCTTCCTCTCCGCCGTCGCCACGCCGCGACGATCTCTCACATCCGTATAAATTCTCGCATCGAGGTCCTCGAAAACGCACGGCGCAGACGCGCGTCGAAATTGCATAATAGAGAGGCAATAAGCTCTCGGGCGGCGACGTCGTCCCATCAATTCATCAGCCGCCAGCGGCACACACAGCGGCGCGTCTGGGGTGCGCGCGCGCGCGCGGAGAGCCTCTCGCCAATTTAGAGAGACTCGCTCTCTCTCTCTCTCGCCAATCATAATTTCTATCAGAGCCACCTCGCCGGGTGACGATGGCGCGAGGCGCGGGAGAACAACGCGACCATTGGACGGACACGATGGCCCGCCGTCACCGGACGGCCCATTGTGTTCGTTTTATGCATTATTGTCGCGCGGGCGTTTTAGAACGGCCGGGGAGCGCAGAGCGACAAATTGCCGCCTCCGCCGGCGCGCTCATTCCTTCCTTCCTGACGAGAGAGAGAGAGAGAGCCGAGTGCTCATTTATTTCAGGCCTCGCAGAGGAGAGACGACGGCTATTGGCTCGCTCGTTATTTCTTCGCTGACCCTTCGCTCGGAGCTGGGACAGTAGTCGGAATATTATTACGTCTTCATTCGTTCGGCGTTATTAGTGCGCAAATTAAAAGCAGAGGAGGCACTGAAGTCTCGGAGGACAATCAAGCTCGTTCCGCCGGGAAACTTGACGCGATCCGCCAGCTTTTTATCCCTTGACAAAAAGGAATTCACAGAGAAAGCCAAAGCCGAGGCAAAAACGCACCTCTGCATCTCGGATCCGAAAATTGAAAAAGCGCCTCGAATCAGCGCGCTTTTCGAGCTTCCGGGCTCGCGTGCGTCACAATGCGCTAAAAAGCGGCGTCAGCGCCGAGCTAAAGAAGCAGGCCGAACGTAAAGAAAAGAAAACGGCGGCGGCGGCGTCTTTGAGCGCTGGAATTGAAAACACGCCGCGATTCGGCTAATTACCGAAACATAACGAGAGGCCCTTTACTCTGCATGTGCGCGCCGACGGATTTCCCCGTAAGCGGGGCAAAGTACGAGAAAGCGCCACGGCGCCACGCGGGGCCCCGGACTCGCGGAATTCCGACGGACTGCCTCCCTTACTCCCTGCTTTCGCAAGCTTTTTGCCCGCCTTATCGAACGCCTAAGCAACTACACGCGTCGACAGATGTCGAGGCTCTCGCAGCTGCCGATATATATTCGGCTCGTAAAATCTCGAGATACGGACGTGCGATTAAACTCCCGATGCTCGTTCCGATTTTTCGAGCGAAAATCACGAGTTTCCCGAATAAAGTCGCGAAGCCGCAAAATGCCCCGCTGGAAATAACGCGATTCGCCGAGGAACAGACTCCGTGGAAGCGAGCCAAAAGGCCCGTCGTGCACACAGCCGATTATGCGCGGAAACTTGTCGTCGCGTCTCCGCCTTTACTTCTCTTTGCCGGCGAGTAGCGGCGGCCGAGGATAATGTCAATAGCCGCCGCATAGCGTCGGTAGGTTTGTTAAGTCAATCTCGGCGCAGGGGAACGGCGGCGATTCTCTCGCCCGTTCGTTCGCCGAACTCTTACGACAATTACGCGAGTGCAGGCACGCACTCGATGAAAGTGGACGGAGAGAGCCGACAAGTGTGCCCAAGGCGGCGGCCTGCCTTTGCCTGTTCCCGCGGCTCCTCTTTAAAAACGCCATCGCCGCGAAAAGTCGCGGCCGCGCTCTTTTTTCAGACGGTGATTTTTAACCGTAGCTCGCAAGCTAATTACGCAAATTGCCCCGCGATCAAGAGCTGTACGTTTAACAGAACTCGATGCGGAGCGAAAACTCGTCCGCGGCAGATGAGGCTGAGAGCGCGGAAGGAGGATGAAAAAAAGGCGATTTCTATACACCGGGAGAGCGAGCGAGAGAGAGAGAGAGAAATTATTTACCGCTTTATTTGCTCGGGTGCGCGCGCATGTGTGCGCCGAGGATCCTCGGCGACTTCAGAGGCGCCGCCGTGCAAACTTCGCTAATGGACGTTCGTTCGACTCTCTCTCTCTCTCTCTCTCTCGGCGTGCAGCCGCATAATATAAGCCGCGCCGCCGCCGTCGCCGCCGCCGCTGCCGTAGTGTGTTTGTCGTTTGAATGTTTTAGGACCGCTGTTTAACCAACTTACTTACTGCCGCTGCTTCGTCCCGGCTTTTTGTGTCCTCCGCCCGCGGGGATATCGGAGACACCTTGGGACGAGGAGCCTGCGGGTCGCCTCGATCAAATATAGCCTACCGACTGACTTTTTTTTAACTCGGCTCTCTCTCTCTTTCTCTCTGTTTGCTCGCTCGCGCGGGATCAGCCTGTAGTATGCTTTGGAGAGCCTTTTTTGAGAAACTTTTCATCGGCCGTGGATTAGAAAATTGACGATTTATTGTATTTTCTTATATGTATTTGTTGTGTTAAAGTTGTTACGGAGCAATTGGTCCAATAGTTTCACGCTGGATAAGCGATAATAATTATTTTAATCAACGACCATGATTAATCAAGAGTTTATTCTTCTCGAACAAAAAAGCGGACGCGAAAGCGCCGGCTAATACCTGGTCGCTCAGCCAGGCGGAAGGAAGAAGAATACTCGAGCGGCTTTCCCAGAGTTAAGACCTTAATCCTTTTTACGAGAGGGCAAGCTCTCTCGTTTTAAGCCTGTTTTCGGTTAATTAGCGCGTTTGGCCGTCTCCCGGCCAGAGACGACACACATCGGGGCCAACAAAACGCGGCGGCCCCGCAGATGGATTGATTCGGGCGGTTTTGCGGTCGTTTATGGGAGACTGCGTTTGTTTTTCCATTGTCCGAGGGTCAAAAGGGGGGACCTTACCGCCTAAGTGGACAGCACTTTAAATAGGTTTACACGGGACAATGGAATTTGTTTGCCCGCGGGGCTCTCGCCGCGGGGATTTTTCTGTTTTTGTTTTCTCTGAAATTCGAGGACGCAAAAATGCGGTTACTCCTTTTCGGGGCTCTCGGTCTGAATTCTAGAATTGCGGAAGGATATGTCTCTCGAGTCCAGCTCTCGAGTCGCCTCGAAAACTAAACCGCGCCGGATAAAGTATGATGTTAGCGGAGATTCATTTACATCATAGCGTCGCGCGTAATCATTTTACATGTAGCTTCGACTCGAGGCTAAATTTACCCGGCCATTAATTTAGATATCTCGCTCCCCGCCGTCGCCGACGACGCCTCGTTAAGCCTCGCGGCGGCGAAAAATTAGACGCGAACCGGGGCATTTTCGGCGCACGAGCGAAGCGAGATGCCAGCAACAAAAAAAAAAAGCAGCGCGATAAAGTCTGCGACACTCGCGGAACTGGAGCGCAGAGAAGTAGGCGCACGTGTTATTACAGTTTTGACCGGGTCTCCGTTATCTCCCACACCACAGAAGCGTCCTCCAGACGAAGCATTAACGCTCTCTCAGCCCCCGGCGATAACCCCATCCGATAAATCTCGGACATAAATTGATTAAGACGCCCCGGAGTAGATAAGCCCATCGCGGAGAGGCGCGGATAGATAGAGAGAGAGAGAGAGAGACGACAAATTTCATGCGCTAACGCGCTTTTTCGTACAATACACACGCGACCTCGTTCCGTTGCCCGGGCTATAATCTCTCGAGCCGGGTAATTTACGATCGGTTTATCTCTCCGCGAGGAGAAGCTTTCTCGAGATTGACCGACGGCTCTCTTCGCTTCGATCGGGTTCCCGCTGGTTCGGGCTTCTGCGAGTCGCCCCGGGGAATTCGACGAGCTTTTCATTCCTTTCCGAAGCTCTCCGGTCGCCTTGGCTTTCGTCGACTAGAAATAAGCGGCCACGTGTTACAATGTTGTTTACAGAGAACGGCTGAATGAATTTTAAAATATTCTCGATTGCGAGCTTGACGAAAAAAAAATGCCAATGCTATCTTCGCTATAGGCTTTTGTTTATGTTTTTAAAACGCTCGATATCATATCAACGCTGGACCGTATCAGTGCCTAAAAATGTGTGTACGCTCTTTAGCACACGTAATTTATTGAGCGTAAGATATCCTCCTTTTAATAAGCTGGCGCTTTTTTTTTTCTCGCGCCGCGTTTTCACCTCTTTATCGCCCCGCGGAAAGAGAGGGGAGGACAAAAGCGCAGTGCAGCGTCAGTGTCTTTCCTCTCCGATAACGGGTAATTTCACCCGAGGCTAAAGAAAAAAAAAGAAAAAAGAAAGAAACCGCTGGTCCAAGCCGTTTTTCCCGGTGGGCTGCTCTAGTTAGCCCTTTATTTTTTTACTTTACGTCGCAGGCCGGGCCCGCAAATTACAGGCTCGGAGTACGTCGCCCGGAAGACCGGACGCGCATCCCTAATGCCGAGAGCGGCAGAAGGCGGCTATCGGATAAATCGAGTCGGTTGATTTTCAATCAGCACCATTGTCGCCCCTTTTCTGCTTTGCGCATTCCGCACGCGTAGTTTGCGACGCGTCTTTAGCTTCCTTTTTTTACGATCGATTCGTCCTCCGTAAATAACGCGGGGCTTTTCTAGGGGTAGTACGGAAAGAGTGGACGAATTAGAGTGTTAATTCTTGTACGTTCAAGAGACTAAAAAAGCAATGAAAGTTCGAAAATTGTATTTTAATCAATGAGTTTAAGTTAATGGGTCAAAGGATGATTATAATTTACATGACAATAAACACGTAAATTAATGAAACTTCCGCATCAATTAAGCCAATGGACACACATTGATCACAGCTCTAAAATAAACGAATACACGTGGCGTACAGAAACGCGAAACGAGCGAAAACGCCTACCCGTCGAAACGAACGCATTCGAGCCTCGCGTCAGCAAGTCTCTCCCACACGTCTCCGCGCACGAATTCGTCAATAAAACGAATTCGCCACATTCGCTCTGAATTTTCGCTCTCTCGATACTCTTCTCCTCGAGTGTCTCTCTCACTCGCGGCGACCGCGATTCTTCGCTCTCCTTTTTCCCCGGGCGCGTAGCGAAGCGAAAAGGCGCAATACACACTTACACTCGACTCGAAATGAAAAGCCCGCTCGAAAGCCCGCGGAGAATTTCCGCGCGCCCTATCAATTTCACACTTCCGCACGGCGTTTTCCCCATACTCGCATTACCCGCGCCGACTCAAAGAGGAGGAGCGTCTTTCAAAGGAGAGCGTGTCCTTATTTATACGGAAGACTTTTCCCGGCGGCTCTTTGCGGCTTGTAATCGCTTTTCTGCCCTGGCGCCCCTCGGCTCGTCTGCTTTGTTATTTAAAAAAAAAAAAAGAAAAAAGAAACGCGTCTGCGCCGATGTAAATAACAGATCCGATAAAGAGACTCCTCGAAATAGGATGGTATCGACGCGGTTCCGATATGCTTTTAAACTAAAATGTTTATGAAAATCTAGAAACGTACGTATCTTCGGGAGGGAGGAGGAAAATATTGGAGAGTAATATAGGGAGAGAGAGAGTCAAAAAAAAAGGAAGACATCTGCGTTTATACACGCGAGAGGCAAATGGAGTCGGTTCGCCGGCCCCCGGAGACTATAAAAATCGTATATATGTGCACCGCATCGCATCCGGCCGACCCTTCGTATTTATTTTAGAGGCATTCAAATATTTGTCAAGCGTAAAAGTATTCATCCACCTCCCATGGGAAAAGACGCGCGCGCTTTCTGCCCCGGCTTCTGAAAAATGTCTCATCTTACACGCGAGATACAAGCCCCCGTTCCCCCTTTGTTTTTCCCAGCTTGTTTGTACGTTTGTTAATAAACAAAAAAAAACAGGCGCCCCGCGTCCTCGTTCGACTTTTTTTTTTCATCGAATCTTCGAAGAGCCCAGTAAATCTTGACCGCTCGCGACACAAGCCCGAGGAGTTATCCATCAGACGCCTAATGCCTTTCTCCATTATCAGCGGTTCGCGCTTCGGCCCAACCCTGCGGTCCCTCCCTCCTCGCGACTCGCCCCTAATTCGATTAGCCCCGAGGCTTTTCCCCGCGGCTCGACGACGACGTGTGCGGGGCACAGAAAATTCGTTGCCTCGGCGCAAAAGAAGAAGAAAAAAAAAAGAAATCCACTCCTTTGACGGGGCGGTCGATAGCCCCGGCCACCCCCGGCTATACACGAGTTTCCCTCCTCTGCCGCTTTCTGCCGAGGTGGCGCCACATTTGGCACCCCCGCGCGCGCCCACGAAGGTGAGCCACCCACCCCCGTGTGTATACACGGCGAGAGCCGAGAGCGCCTCGGACTCTGTACGCACACAGAAGAGAGAGAGAGAGAGAGGCTCCTCCGTCGCCGGGGGGCGAGACTCTGCTCCCTTCTGCGCGGGCGCGAGGAGAGAGAGAGAGCCCTTCCTCCTCGAGGTGCCGCCGCGCCGCTTGCCTTTCTCGCCCGCGAGCTCTCTCTCTCTCTCTCGTTTAGGTGTGTCCGCGCCGACACGCCAAAGCGCTGCGAGCCTTTACCTACCCCCTGGATAATCCGCGCGTACCAAAGGCTTAGCGATATCCTGCTTTCTTTTTTTTTATCCCTGCTCCGGATGCACGCGTTTTCTTTGCTTTCCGCTTTTTTTTTTCGTCGTTTATAACTCGTTTGCCTCGGTGTTCGGACTCGTTTATGCATGCTTCGGAAAGATGCTAATCAGGCCCGAGATGCTTTAAAAGCTTCGATTGCTTATCGATATCTCCTCCCGTTTTGCTTTCGAATTCAATCGGCGATCAAAGTCTGCTTTGAAAATTAGCGACGGAAAGGGAAAGAAAGCCAGCTTTCCCGGGGGGTGCAAAGCGATCGACGCCATCGAGTGTCGCGTCAAAGGCTGTCGAAGAGTTCGTTTCCACCTTTTTTCTTCCTTCTTTCGCGGAGACTCGTAATGGGCTCGCAAAGACTCTCGCTCCCTCTCTCTCTCTCTCTCTTTAGCCAAGTCGTTACCCGCGTTTGTGCACCAAGTTTTGTTTGTTCGACTCCGCCCGCAATCGAGTGTAATCGATCGATAGCCGTCGACCTCTCTCTCTCTCTCTCGTTTATTCGCAGGAATGAAGGACTGGTAATTGAAGTGCAACAGCGCACTCGATGCGGGAGAATAATTCGTTTGTCGAAATGTAAAATGCCCCGAAAAAGAGGACGAGTCGGGGAGAGGGGAATTAAGGAGCGCCGATTAATTGCCCCGTCGATCGGTTTCCGATGTTAACAGGCAATTGCTAGTCGCTTTTGTGGAGTGGAGTATAACCCGATGATTTAATAACGCTCGGAGCCACGTGTTTTGTAGCACCTGAATATACATTTTATTAATGCGTACTTTGAGACCTAAGCGCCGACGATTAATAATGCAAACGTCGGTAATTAACGCGCGACTCGTTGCATTGTAAAACGCGGATTTACCTCCGCAAATCCAATTCATATTTGCTCGCGCATTAAAGCACGTTTACAGCGGGCTTCAAAATCTCGAATAAAACACAAAGCATTCCTCGGTCCCGTCGATCGGGCCAAAAAAAGCGGGCCTCGAATCGCCTCCTCATCCTAACTATTCCCAGAATCGAGACATCTATCTGCAATCACAAATCTCCCCGGGCAAAAACACAGAGGCGGGCAACACCTGCCTCCCGGCAACAAGCTCCTCGGCGCACATAATACCAGTGGAGAGAGAGAGTCCACCGCATTACGCATGCGGCGCCTCGTCCTCGATATGCATTCAATGTATGCGCGAGGGGAGAACAAACAAATTGGCCAGCAGCGGCAGCGGCAGCGGCAACGGCGACGGGAGAGCAAAAAAAAAAAGAAGCAAGAAGGAGCCAGACGGCTCTCCGAGAAAGTCCGTGAAGGCGCCGCCGCGAACCTCGTTAAAACGAGGCGAGTCGCGCCCTTTATCCGACTCGGGCGTGTCCGAGAGCCGCTGCCGCCGCCGCCTGAGAAAGAGAGAGAGAGAGAGAGGGAGACGGACGCCGGCGCCTCGCGCGCTTCTCCTTCGTGATTCGAGGTAGGTGGGCCCCAGGTAGCCTCCGCCGCCAGATAACACCCCGAGATTAGACCGGGACAGAGTCATTAGCCGGCCGCGGCGGCTCCTGTGTGAGAGTCGCTATCGCCGGCGAGCGTACGCGTCTTCGACTCGGGATTTTTTTTGCCCCCGGAGACGATAAGGCCTATATGAGTGCCTACTAATTGCGCGCGAGGCGGCCTTTTCGGGAGAGACGGAGAGGGCTAAAGTTTCAAGAGAGAGAGGCTTAATGAGCCGGACGCCGAGAGTGAATTTATGAAGTCGTCCGAGAGCGTTTCCGGAGCGTTTTTCCAATTAAAATAATACGTCGCCTCGAAAAAGTGCGCGAATTTCAGTCCGACCGCCTGGCTACCGTTACCTTCTCCCGTAAGGAAAAGCGGCTATTAAAAGAGTCCGGAATCGCCTCGGCATTCTCTGAGAGAAGGGGGGAGGAGAAAGAAAACGGCGCATACGTAAAAGCCTGCCTCTGCGAAGAAGCGAACGCTCGCGAGAGCTCTAACGATATATATAACGATATATATCGAGCGGCCGCGCGGCGAGGTATTTAGCCTCGATAGGCTAATGCCCAAACAGCTAGATTAGCGCTATCTCATTGAGCACTAATTATTTCCCTTTGTGGGGCGGCGGCGCGGCCTTTGCCGGCGCGATGATCGCCGCGTAATGGCCCTCGGATATTTTATTTATTGCGCCGAGAGCGCCCGCGGGGGCTCTTTGGTATGTCGCTCTCTCTCTCTCTCCCGCTCTCCGGCCGACGCTAATTCCCCCCGCGTGTGCGAGGCTCGTCGGTGTGCGTTATAAATTTTTCTCACCGCGGGGCCTCTTTTAAGCTCGCGCGCCGTGGGCTTCTGATGGCTGCGCTTTGCCTTCCGAGATATTTTTTTTTCCTTTTTGGTTTTCGTTTTCTGCTCTTTCGTGAAAATTTCTTTAATTAAACGCTGCGAACATTTTTTTTTACTTTTTTGAGGTAATAGTGTGGTTAGAAAAGCGGGATGGTGTAAAAATTTCAGAGTTTACTTTTTAGTTAATTAAGACTGCGTGGATTTAAGATTATTACTTTTATAAGACTACTTATAGAGATCGTCTTCTTTGGAAAATTTGCATAACAAACTTATAAAAATTCCCCTCGCTGAGAGTGATTTCAAAATTAACCAGAATAATTGAATGTTTTGTCTCGGCCGCGTCAACGCACAAGATCTCTCATCGCAGTTCGACTGAAAAGAATATTTTATCGGCGCGACCTATTATTACACCATCTATACCCACGAGAGCCAGCCGTCGCCGATCGAAATTACCCCGAATAAAAAATGCAAGCGATTGCCCGTCAATGCAGGCAATGGTCAAACGCAAGTGCGACTTTGCAACAATATTCCGTCTATCGCGCTTAATGCGGAAACAGCCTTTACACGCTCGTTTCTCTCTTTGCGTAAAGAACCGGCTGAATAAACAATAATAACAACCCGAGCGATTTTATAAATTATTAACCGGCGCACAATAATTTTCACAATTGAACGCAGAGGCTAATCCCCGCAAATCGTCGCCCCCGATTACGTAATGGGCCGCCCCCTCGAAAAAGCGCAGCCGCCGCGAGAGAGAGTCAAAAAGAGAAAATTCCCGAGCGCAATTTTCCCATGGCCGCGCGCATAAACGCTCGGCTTAACGACGCTCTTAAAGCCGCGAAAACTGCACGCACGCCGAGAGCCCCGCGCTACCGCGGCGGCGGCGGCGGGGCTTTTCTGCATTAACGGACGAGCGCGCATAAATGGGATATTTATCGGCGAAAAACGCCTTGGACCTCCTTTTTTTTTTCTTTCTTCCAACGAGAGTCGAGAGGCCCGCCGTTCACGACGTCGTAAAGCCGCCCCGTGACTCTCTCGGCGCTGGCGTTAGTCGGTTATATGCTGCGCGTCTGCCCTCCGCCGGGAATTCAGAGCGGCTCGTGGAAAACTTTATTAAGCGCAATTGCCCGGGAACTGCGAGATGCGCGGAATTACGGCGCGAGTGCGTTTTGAGGAAGGGACCAGCTCGCTTCAGCGGCTGCTTTCGTTCGCGATCGGACGGGGGTTAGCGGCAAAATTACACTAAGCGTTTCGAAGAACCGAGAGATTTTTCGAGACTCGATGTATCGCTTTAAATAATTAAGCAGATACCAAATGTTTACAAAATGTTTCCACTACTTATCCGTCGGGTTTTATCTCCGGGCCGATACAGCTCCTCTCCTCCCCAGCAGTGTGTCGCCCCGCGAAACGTGGTCGACACTCTCTCTCTCTCTCTCTCTCAATTATCCATTCGGCAAAAACCAGATTACTCCCAAAGAAGTCTGAAAATACAGTCCGAAGCCGGCGCAAACAGGAAAAAAAATTATCGGCGCCGATAACGGAACGCAGCCGCGAGTATGTACGAGACGATCGTCTCTCTCGCGTGGCGCCTCGACCAAAGTTTCGATCCTCCTCCGTTACGGAGCTGGAAAAAAGGGTATCGATCATTCCCGGCCCTGCTGGCTTGGGCTTTGAATAAATTATAACGCGCCTCGGCGAAGGAGGTAATAGAGGTCAATCCTCGGGAACAGGAAATTACTGCAATTCCCGTTCTACTCTGACTCGAGGACTTTTTTTCGTCGGTGACAAAGGCATTTTGCCAGTTTTTTTTTTTTTTTAAGCTTCGGGTTATTTTACGAAATAATGCTTGGTTAGACTGAAATATTTGAGAATTTTTTACGCAGATAAGGAATTTATTGAAAACTCACATTTCATCTGGGATAGATTAATGATGAATGAATCGAGAGCGAACGAATTTTCGATGCATGCCTTAAAAAAATTTCATTTAACTTTTGCTTACATTAATTTTGCTATATTACATGAATAACATCGCATTAGAATAAGTCTAATTTTAATGGGAGATACGACATCAATAACACTAGAATAATAAAAAAAAATCAGTCGAACAAATATAAAACAGTCTGTCCCAATGTACGCTCGTTTTTCTGTTACAGACGATACTGAACTCGATGCACAAGTACCAGCCGAGGTTTCATCTCGTCCGAGCCAACGACATACTGAAGCTACCCTACTCCACCTTCAGGAGTTACGTTTTCAAGGAGACTGAATTCATCGCGGTGACGGCGTACCAAAACGAGAAGGTAAGCACAATTCCTCCGCTAGTCATCGCGAAATTTCTGCCGCAACCGCGTCCGAAAATTCTCGAAGAGCCGCGCGACTCTCGGCAGCTGAAATAAATCCCCCCGACGACGAGCGCCAGTCGTCGTCGGTGGAAACTCGGACTAATGAGCATCATCGCATCTCCGGCGCGTGCATTCGCGGTCTCTCGCGCAGATTAGATCTCCGCTCTCTGCGACTTTCGAGCGCCGGCTTTCCTGGAATCGAGTGCTTCTCGGTACGCGTTATATTTCTGGGGTGTGCGCGCGAGGAGCGCGCTCGGGCCTGCTATCGTTCCGGGCCGATCGTAAAGGCACGGCTTTGTTCGATTTTTCAGAAGTTTCGCATTAAAGATTCTCCCGCTCTCTGCTCTCTCTCTCTCGGCGCTCCCTATCTGTCGCTCCCCGCCGCTCGATCCTCCTCGATAGGGTTCCTAAGGCTTTTCTTTCTTTTTTCTTTATGCAGCGACTCTTGCCGGTTCAAGGTGTTTCTGATTTAGATTCGCGGAGCGAATTAAAAGGGGTAAGGTTACAAGGACGGATTGATTTTCGCGGCGCAGTTGCACATCGTTTATTGCTGCTTGTACGTATACAAGTTCGCGTTGCGCTTTCAATTGTTAACTGACGTTATGTAATCGCAACAACAGCCGCAGTAGATTACACATCCGTATAGATTACAACAATAAATCGTTCACCGATACACTCGAAACTCTTCCGATTATCACTCTCGAATGAAAATCCGCAGCTGATCCCTTCATTTCCCTCCTTCGCTCGTCGCTCTCAGCATCCGAACTCGGCGCGAGTCACGCGGCGGCGACTCTCGCCGCTCAGCCGTCACCCCATTTAGATAAAAGCTGCGGCCGGAGCGCGTCGCCAACAAGGCTCCGCTCTGTCCGCGTCCCCCTCGGCCCGATTACGACTCGCGGAAAAATGCGCCTCTCGGCCGAGAGAATGCGCGATTCAGAGATCGATCTCTGCCCCCCTCCATCCCCTCCACTCTTCTCCGTCGTCTTTCTCGATCTCCTCAATGGACGAGTGAATGGAAAGCTATGTGCAGGCTGAATGAGCGCCGCGGCCGCGACGATTTACGGCGGAGAGGAAAAATTGAAAGTTTATCTTGCGACCTTGAGGCCGCAGGAAGGAAGGGCGACGAGGAGGAGAGAGAGAGAGAGAGAGAGAGTGAATGGTGCTTTGTCGGATGTATTCGGGATGCACGAGAGAGTGACCGTCTTGTGTCTTTAGCCGCCGCCGCGCGGCATAAAGAGAGAGATCGTTAATCGCGAGCGGGTTTCTGAGCCGCCGCCGCCGCCGTCGCCGCGAGAGCCCGAGAGCCTCTTCGATTATCATTTGTCGAGAGATAGAGGCGCCGCGCGTGTATGCGTGAGTGCCGCTCCGAACCCATCGCCGCGACGGAGAAATATCTCTCGGAGGCTTAGAATTTCTCTCCCGGAGATATGACGATCGTCCGACGAATTTTTACTTTTAAGGCCACTTATATACATATATATATATACACGCATTGCTGGAATTTTTTTCACTCCCGAGTTTAACGCTAAATTTTTTCTCTTTCTCTTTTACAGATAACGCAATTGAAAATCGACAATAATCCGTTCGCGAAAGGATTCCGGGACACAGGCGCGGGCAAACGAGAAAAGAAGTAAGTATCGCTTTTAAAATTTTTTCTCTTTCACCAAGGCTCGCGGAAGCGCTCCAACTGACAAACGGCAAAGGCGAAACTAGCACTCAAAATCTGTTTTGCGCATTATCCCCGTGAATCGTAACGACGAAAAGCGCACGTCGAGCGTAAAAGAGTATAAATCGCTCGTCGTCCCCCAGTCGATGCAGTCGTTCCTTTTTAATCTCCCGCTTCACCTTCGCCACCCCCGAAAATACGTCCGGGGGACCGCTCACCTACATCGAGCGGCTCATTTGCACCCCCCGGGGGCGAAGAGTCGACCGCCTCATTTGTATTCAATATTGCCGAGTTTACGAGCTTATGCGCGCCGCAAAGAGATAGCGGCGGGCGACCATCTCTCCCTCGCCGGTCGGGGGTCCTGCCCTCGGCGGCGTTTCAATTTCATCGGGGCGGTAATGGGATGCGGGAGGAGGCGGCGGCGGCGGCGGCGGCGGCGACGACTCGCCAGAGTGGATTTTGATGACGTTACGTTACGTATGCATGGAATATCAGCCGCGGCCACTTCCGCGCGGAGACGATGATGAAGCTACGCGGGCGACGACGGGATTTTTGGCAGTTGGCGGGGGACACGGGGTATTTTTGGATTTTCTCGAGATTATTAGGTTTAATAGCGCTGATGGACGAGGCTGATGGATTATACGACCTGCTTTCGCGAATTCGTCCGCTGCCGTTACCGCTGACGAGACTATTTCTGGGGGCGGACGGCTCTCACGGAAATTAAACGCACGTTTCACGCCGGGCGACAAGTATTTTTGACCAGATATATTTAGAAGTTCGACGGAAAAACGAGTATTTCTCGATTCTAGACTCGATTCGCGGCTGCACTCGCAACCGCAACGAAAGGCAATATTATCCTCCTGCCGGGAGAAAAAATCGTCCACGCGCCGAGATATTATACAATTGTCCTTTCGTCAAGCCCGATCCGTGTGCACGCGTCGGCAGCTCTCGGCGGCTTGGCGCAGCGAACATACCCAAGATTCTCGGGGTCTTTGACGCCAGGCGGACAGGCTCTCTGTCTCTCTCTCTCTCTCTCTCTCTCTCCGCACACGATCGTCCTTCGCAAAAAGCGCGCCGCAGGAAGAAATCCAATATGGCGCGCGGCCCAGTATTTCACGCATCGTTTGGCCGGACTCGCGACGCGGAGTGTGTTCCTTCGGCTTTGATGGACCTACTCCTCGGTCCTTCTCCTCTTCTTTTTTTCCCCCCCCCCCTTTTCCCGAGACCGAGAGAGCCGCCGAGTGACGATGATTCGCCCTGTCGTTTGACTTTCGAGGGATCGAGGCGATACCTGTCTCTGTCCTTTTATTTCGGCTAATTAAGTTTTGCTGCTCCTTTTGAGGCGGCAGTTTTCGCCGCGCGAAACCCCGCTCGATGCTTTCTCCGTCTTTCTGGAGTGATATTTCGGGATCGATTTCTTTTTTTTTTTTTTGGTGATACCGGATATATTGACGTTCGATTTTCTTTTGAATTTTAAGCAATTATAACTGAATTCTTCTTCAGTTTTTAAAAAATATTCCAATTTTCAGCCTTTATAGCTCGCATTACCAAAGTTTTACTTTCAAAAGATCCTCTCCTATCACTCAATTAATCAACAGGTTGCAAAATTAAAAAAAAAACTCCCCGAGTAAACGCGTTTTCCAGGCGCAAACGAGACGCAAAAGACTCGCCGTGGGCCGCGGCAGTCAATCGTCGCCGGGAACCTCGGGGATTAGAGCCAGGCGCGGAATTACAGAGAGCGCTCGAGCGAGGGTAAAAGAGAGCCGCGCCTCCAAAGTCTTCGGGGGTGGGTGGGGGAGGCGTCGAAATTTGCGATTCCGGCGCGCGAGGAGCTGTCTCGCAAAGACGGGACGCGCCGCGGAGAGGCGACGGAAAGTACAAGGGAGCCGTTTCTGGCTTGTGATTTTAATTTCGACCGCCTTTCCCCGATGCCTGATTAGTGAGTCGCTTGGTGTGAATTTACGGCGGCGATGCTCGCGCGAGCCGCCCGCTTTGATCGTTTAGTTCCGTGTGGTTAAACGCCGCAGACGCGATTCTTTAAAGACCCGCGTCTTACTGCTGATTTTTAAACGATTTGAAAATGTAAGAAAAGGAATGTCGAAGCTCCATTTCTAGTCCGCGTAAAATATCCAAGATTATTTATTTTCCCAATTTAGACGTTTTACAAAGTGTAAATTTAAAATCGAAAGAGTAGTCGAGGTCAGGTCCGAAGTCGAGCTTAATTTCTCGAAAATATGCAGCGGAGCGTTGTACGTATGTCTCACCGGCCACGGGCAGCCCCGACTCCGGCCAAGTTAATCGAGAAAATATGCAAAGCAGGACGCATCGGAGTTGCGGCTGCTAATTAGAATAAGGGTTAGTTTTGGCTTATGGTTTCGGTTAAGGGTGGCTGGGGGATATACATATATACATCCCTCCGGGTTTCCAGGCGCGAAAGAAAGAGCGCGCCCGCGTATACACGAGCGCGGCGAGGAAAAGGGGGGGCGCGCCGCGAGGGGGGTGTTGGCTCCGAGCCAATCATCGGATTAGCATAGCGATGCTCCTCGTGGTGTGTGCCGGCGTGGGAGGGGCGCGGCGCTATCGTTAACTCAGCCACTTTGCGCGGGGGGAGGCGGAGGGCATTGAATTTTATATTAAGCCCCGGGCGAGGCTGCTGCTGCTGCTGCCGCTGCTACTACGGGCACCCTGGCCGGGTGCACGTAAGGAAGGCCTCCGAGCCAGCCGAGCATAATGCGACGGCGGACGATTGAACCTAAGCTGAATTTGTTAGTTCTGGCTGATGTCATTTCGGGATTCGTGGCCGATCAATATGTTTTCGGAAGGATTCGCCTTCGCGTTCTTTATTTTTAGGCTTTAAAGATTTTTTCGAGCTCTGTTAGTCGCGAGTAATTAAATAACAACTGAAGACACGGTAAAAGTCTGCTTAAGAAACTTTGCGAAATACATAAATATCGATTTGCTTAGCAACCTAGACTCCCAGCTTAAAAGAGAAGAACAAATAGCCTTAAATCGATCGTCTATTAACACCTACCCTTGTGAAAGCTACATTTTCAATCCCCCTCAATCCTCTTAAACTAATAAAACCACAACTCCAGAAACGAAAACATACAAAAAAAAAAAAAAAAAAAAAGAAGAAAAATCACCGCCTACACGAGCCGCGATCATCGCAAGACCTACTTTGCGCGCAAGAATCCCATGGAGTTTCGGTGCGCTATCGATTGGCTGGGCTCTCTCTCTCCCTTCGTGCCTCCGCACTCTCAATGCATCCTCATCGGTGCGCTCACGCACACAGAGAGCCGAGCGCGAAAGGGCTGGTGGCACTGATCGTATTACACGGTCTTAGGGAGCGTTAAGCCTCGTCGTCGTCGCCGAGCGACTATAGACTTACACGGGACTTACGCGCGCGCGGATGTGTTGCCCCGGCCGAGCATTTAACTGCCCGGCGAAATTCTTCCTCGTCTTCTTTTTTTTTTTTGGCTTTTCGTACGTAGAGGTAAAAAGTCGGGCGCGCTGACCGGCCTGGATCGAGAAATTAACGGCGTGCGCGCGGACGTGGTTTTTGGTTTTGTCGAGCGCGGGTAAGCCGCTGCGGTGAGACAACTGAAGTTCCACACTTCCCTTTTGAAGTACGCTTCGGTAGGTCGTTGTCTTTCTTTTCATTCTTGGACGCACGAGGCGAGGCGAGGCTATTGTGAGGAACGCGCGTATATTTCGTAAAATATGTATTGTGACGGATGCCGGTTTACAATGACGGTTTTTTAAAGGGTAGAAATCAAGTCTTTAAAACGCTTCGTCCCGTGCTTTCATTTTCGTTTAACCAATTTTCATCAAAGTATCGATTACGCGAAAGCTATTTTACACTTTCTAAAACGACTTTTTAAAGCCATTCGTAGGGATTCCACCTAAACCGCTCGGATCAAAACAAAAACAACAAAGCAAAATGATTTAACGTAAACGGATAAATCGACGAACGAGCTGCAGAGAGGGGCGAATCGCGATGTCGCGCGGCCGCTAATCCTCACCTACAAATCAACCTCTCGTGGCAACATCATCGTTACAGCCACCGACGGCAGCGGCCAGCGACTCTAAACCTCCGGGCTGTTTGTTCTCTTTTAATCTTGAGGGGATTCGCGAGCAAAATTGGATTCCAAGTACGCGGCGTCAATTGGCAACGACAAAATGTGTCTCTCGTGCCTCTGGACAACTTGTACGGCTGCCTTTGGAGCCGGGCTTCCGCGCGATCGCTCGGCGCCCGGCGGCGCGACCTACTCGTGCGACGCGCGGGGCGTTTCCGCGCCGCGGGCACACGCAGAGAGGGATGCAGTCGGCTGGCCGCGTTCGCTCGGGCTCGAAGGCCGAGAGAGAGAGCGATTTCGCCCGGGAGAATTCCCGTTTTCGGTCGATGCGCGCAAAGCGCATCTGAAATGTTCGGCGGGAGTTGGGTGAATTGACGCAACTGTTTGTGCTTGACGGGGGAGCGTGGGGCTGATTGCGGAAGGGCTTCGTCTGCTGAGAGCTTTTGGTGAGTTCCTTATCGCACTTTTGATCTGGGGAAGCGTCGTTGGCGCTTAAATTTAATTGATAATAGCCGCCCACTTTCCTTTTTCGCGAAAGCGTCTTCTTTCTCGTAATCGAGCCTTTATCGAGTCAAATTAACACCCCGAAACGGTCGAACGCTCGCGAAATCAGCAAACAAAACGCCAGCGTACTCGACGTACATTCCGCGGCGTCAATTCGTACCTCGCGCAGCTGCGTGGGTGCTCCTGGAAGTGGGGGGAGGGGGCAAACCGGGAGCGAAAGGGGGCGTCCATAGCTTATGAATCCATATGCGTAGCTCGCGCTTGCGCGCACCGGGCCGCATGGCGGGAAAAACTCTCGGGTGCGGGCGTGCGTGTGCGTTAAGGCGCGCGCAAACGCACACTCGGTGCGCGGCGGCCGTGGAGGAGGAAGAGGGAAAAGTCGCGGGAAAGGCGCCGAAGCTGCTATTAAGATAATTCGTTTTAATACCTGCCGCGATACGCTTGCGCGCCTTCGCGCCAAGGCTGACTTAATAAAGTGCTGCCTTAGGATATGTGCGGCGAGAGGGAGGGAGGCGAGATATGGATACGCGTACTTGTTCGAGCATTAAACTCGCGCTTTGCCGCTGATAGCGGAGTGTAAGAGATTTTTATTGTCTCGCGAGCACGACAAGCCTTTTATCTGCGGCTGTTGGGCTTTTTTTTTTATTTTGAACTGGTTTTGCCTTTTGCCGATTGTCAGTGCGATTTCTTCCTTGCCTTTTGTGCTTTCCCTTTGTTGCCGGAGCTAAATGCTTTTGTTAATTTGTTAACATACGTTGCGATATACGAACGTCGCCTACAATCTTTTAATTCGATCGAAACTCGCACACTGGAAAGCGCAAAAAAAGCAAAGTGTCGGAGATGCTCTTGAAATCTCATGCTAATCGCACGCTCATTTGTTTCAGCAGACAGGCTCTCCTGACGGTGTCGGGGACCGGATCCCGACTGAGCAGCAGCGGCGTCAGCGGTCCAGGATCCCCGGACAAGCGACGCTCGTCCAACTCGGGCAACGACTACCTCGACGACGACGACAAGCTGCTGGACGTCGTGGGCCCGGACACTCCCCACCCAGCCCACCACAGATCGCGGTCCCGCGACCGGGACGACCGGGGGACGATAAGCGACCGGGGCGACGGCAGCGAGTCCTCGGGCTCGGAGAGCGGCGGCACCGGGGGCCTCGGCTCCGCCAGCCACCACGCCTCCGAGGGGCCCCGACCGGACGTGTCCGTGGGCCCGCCGCTCCACCCGCCGCTACTGCCCTACCTGTATCCCCCCGTTCCCGGCCTCTACCCCGGACCCGGGCACCTCATACCTCCCAATCCGCTGGGACTGCACGCGGGAGTCACCCCGGGCATGCTCTTCAACGCCCAGCTAGCCCTGGCGGCGTCGCAGCACCCGGCCCTCTTCGCCCACTACCCCCACCCCCTGGCGAGCCCGCTGCACCAGCTGAAGGGCCATCGGTTCGCGCCCTACACGCTGCCCTCGCACGCGCCCTCCCACGGCTCCGCCTTCGAGACGGTGACGCCGGGCAGCCGAGGCACCCTCAGCCCCAGATCGCCCCCGCCGAGGCCGCCGACCGGCTCCCCCACCCCCGCGGCCGCGAGCATAGCCGGCTCCGCGACGGGGGAGCTCAAGTCCATCGAGAACATGGTCAACGGCCTGCAGGAGAAGAGGTCGAGAACTAGTCCCAGCCTGGCGAGCCATCGGGGAGAGGCCGAGGCTGGGGGCGGGAGCCCGTGACAGGAGAATCGGCAACTATCTCAGCAGCAGCGGATGGTCGTCAGCAGCAGCCGCGGGACAGAGGCCGCCACCGCCGGGGGCCCGCCGGCCACCGAGACCAGGATCGTCGTCGACGTGGACCTCGTGAACGACGACGACGACGACGACGACGACGACGAGGAGGAGGCCGACTCGGCCAAGAGGCTCCGGAGGATGAGCTTCGCCGGTGGTGGCGCTGCCTCCAACTCTCGCTCGCTGGACGAGGAGAGGGGAGAGGCGCAGCCCGACTCGACGTCCGAGCCGTTGTCGTAGCCGAGGGCTCCGCTCTCGGCGGTGGTGGCGCTGCCGAGCGTTCCAGCTCCCTAAAGGACGATTTATCGCGAGCGATCCTCGGCTCCGAGTCGGAGCGAGGCTCATTTATTAATTATATACAAAGTGCAATTGGACGAACGATTTGATTCAACGGGTCGACGGCGGACGGTGTTACTGGGTGCGGTTTCTGTACATACGGCGGAGCACAATTTTAACGGAGTATTTAAGGAGGGCGTTGAGTGTGGATGAGTGTGGGCGATGGCGGAGAAGCTGCCGATCGGCGCCGCGGTTTTTTTCTTGTTTGCCTTATCGAATGATTTATGTAAACGGACGTGGAGGGGAAGTGTGTCGTTTTGTTTTTAGAAATATTTTATGTTAATGTTGTCCTTTGTGTGCAAAACCCAACCTTTTCGAGGCGTCGCCAGTTACTATTAATATAGTATAACTAAGTATTACTATCGATACGGTAAAGCAGAGCCGACTGCTTATTGATGTGTCTATTATTCTGTCGAGTAATTGGATGCCCGAGGGTCATCTATTGTTTAGCGTATCATATTTAGCGTAGATTCCAACGAAATTAGAGTATTAAATTCAGAAAAAAACTTACCAAATTAAGAATAAAATTGCATCCTTCGTCTTGAAATTCTTGTAAAATAGCTTGAAAATATACGTATTGCATATCGGCGAACTTGGCAGGCATCGCAGCTTCTCCGCGGTGTGGTGTTCGTGCTTTGTACGAGGTGTGCTTGTGAGCGTCGGACGGAAGAAAAAAGGATTGGAGAACAATATTCCGAAGGCATAATCCGCGCGGTCACCTCGAAGGATCGCGATCCACGAACGTATATATGTGCATACGACACACGCGCGATGTACAGTTGTTAACTCGTTCAAAAGTGAAATTCGAAGACTCGAAGCTGTGTCCGAGAGTATTTCAAATCTAAGAATGTAATCCAACGTCGCACTGCTGCAGTCGAGCGTTGCTGTTGTTTTAAGTCATATTCGAGCGAGTTACGGAAGAAACAAAAAAACAGACAAAAAACACAAGCGTTTACCTGCGATTACGTAGATTTTAAGGAAGGATCTATTACGATAAACGATAATTGCAATATAAACGTATCTCTAACTATTTGCAGTCCCTGTACATATGTACCCTAGTGATATTATATTATATCTGAATATAAATAAATGATGAAAGAAGTAAAAACCTGGAACTATCCTCTGTATGAATTTAATAAATTTATGCTACTGTCGAGTATCAATTTACTACTAGCGTCGTAAATAAGGAATAAAGCAAAGAGAAAAAAAAGATAACGTTAAAAGATCGATGCGCGCGGCCACGTCGTCGTAAACGCGCGGCGCGTCTGTTTTTTTTTTTTTTTTTAAATCTTGCGTTTGTCTCTTCCTTCGCGAAACGATTACACGCCGAATTCGGTTGTAACCGACGAAAGACGATGGACGATCCGAAATAAAAAAAAAACAAAACGGAAATCTCGCCGCGTCGCGCTCGCCGACGCGAGGGATTTTCGATCGATAAAAGCAAAAAAGAGTAATAAGGTACGAGTTAAAAATCTTTTTGGGGAGAGGACAATTTTTGTGATCCGATTATCTTATATAGTAGTTAGACAGAAAAATATCTTCGGAGAGAAAGAGTGCGCGCGGAGGACTCGTATTTGAAAACTTGTATAAAG
The DNA here is from genome assembly GCA_035047165.1 of Ormyrus rosae. Classification (NCBI taxonomy): domain Eukaryota; kingdom Metazoa; phylum Arthropoda; class Insecta; order Hymenoptera; family Ormyridae; genus Ormyrus; species Ormyrus rosae. The sequence continues at coordinate 2,873,357 of JAWWML010000031.1, read as the reverse complement.
CGTAGAAATTGATGTAGATAATTTTATGAGTGAGTGGGATTACTGCGCGAAAGCTGCTTGCATTGGGGTGAATGAAAAATTGCGATTTTAATAATTCATCAAGATGTTAAATAAGAAAAAAAAAAATTAATGAAAAATTTTATCGAGACTTTTACTTGCTGATGTTCAAATCCAGTACTGTGCAATCATACTTAATCATCGTTTTAAAAATGCAATTCGCGCCTTCAATTAAAAAAAAGCAACTGTACCAATCGTCATTGATTCACTCGATCGAGGAAAAGGAAGCGATGAGAGCACAGCTATTGGTCGGAAGCGCAATCCAAGCGACGCAAAACAGAGAGAAAAAAAGTAATAACAATATAAAAGAGCCTATATCGTTTGTATAATGCGCCGTTTTCTTATAATAATTCTCGTTTTACCTCTTTAGCAATTCGTAGAGTGAGAGAGAAAGCGTCTTCTCGTTTGCGCGAATCTGATGATCTAAAGGTTTAAGAAAAAAATAATGCCTGGCGAGCCGAGCGAGTAAGAGAAACCATGTAGTGAACTAGGCTAGTCCGATAGCTGCACCTGTATAATACACGTGTATCATAATAATTATATAAATTAAAAAAAGGGAACGGATAAAGATGCGAGTGAGGGAATAAAACTATATTAACCCTAAAATGCTGCTTGTGGGTTCACTTTAAACATTTCTCCTTCTATCCTTCCTCGTCATTTTAGTAATTAAATTTTGGTTTTCTGTAAAATTTATGTTTTATTTTATTAAATATTTAATAAACTTGCAATTTTAATTATAAAGAGATGCATATTTAATTATAAAGATCCTTTTTTAAATGAAAAATTTTCTTGAAAGAAAAAAAGAAGAAATATAAATTTTACATTCTCAGTTATAATTAAGTTTTAAAACATGCTCAACTTTACGAACCTGCAAACGTACCGCATTTTAGAGTTAAAATAGCTCCTTCAAACTATTCTCCAAACACTTTGAAGAGGTAAAATAAGTAATCCATCGACTCGCGGACTCCCTTCACGACTGTAATAATTTATCATTTCCAAGTATTATCGATTCTTCAAAAAACTGAAGTGTAGGTGCAGCATGTCGAACGCCTCATTTATCAGTCACCGTTTATCAGTCATAATTTAATCTCCGACAAACTAACCGCGAGCACGATGACCCCTTTGATTTTAAGGGAGACGCGAATTTCGAGATTGCGACTAGCGTTTTCGCATCGACGATCAGTCGTCAGCAAAAGGGGTAAAAAATTTAAAAAAAAAAAAAACAAAAAAAAAAACGATGCACATAATACAAAAAGGATTACCGCCACCGTTTTTACTGCGACTGATCGTCGAGGACATCTATTATTGTTACGACGCCATGTCTCTCTTCCATGATGCATATTATTGTATATTGTATAAAAGTGCATGACGGGCCCAGGGAAATCGTAAACAAGCAATAAATAAAGGCTCCGGTCGCTCGCACGTTTTCACCCATTCCCCCCGAAAATTTCTCCCTTTTACGAAACAAAAAAAAAAAAAAACAAAATCGTATTCCTATCGCTTATATTGTATATTGTACACTTTTAGTCTCCGATCCTCCGAAACACGATTAAAAATTATATATTAATTTAAAAATAAACGAAACAGTCTTTTTATTCAATTACCACATCCTCTCAACTCGAAAGTCATTGACGGTACTGTGAAATGATATCCTTTGCGTGCAGTATTTCATAATAAAAGTTGTACAAGTATTATAGATAATTATAGATGTCAATAAATTTTAATTTGTGAAATAATTTTGTTTTGTTATAAAAGCATTGATGAAAAATATTTTTTTGCTAGTTTTTATTCAATGTTTAGAATTATTATTTGAAATAAAAGCTTTTATTTAAAAATTAACAATTTCGTTTATTCATTTTATTACGAAATTTAAGTTTGGCACTTATAAAGAAGACGAAAAATCTGGAAATATTTTAAAAGTACCTGCTTCGATAATTTGTTTTACTGGAGAACATGAAATGAAGTAAATAATTCAGTAAGTATTTTTTATTTTATATTTATTAAAATCTTGTATAACTATACAATACATTTATCATCTAATATAGTATACACGAATTATCACTGACGTTAGAAAACGTTGCTCAAGATGGCTAAAATCCCAAGTTCATAATCACGTATTCACGTGCTATAATTTTCGGCTCTGAAATTTGTGACGTCACCTAACTTGTAAGCGGTAAAACTGTTATTCCTGAAAAGAGAAAAAAAGCAAAGTCTTTCGTTATTAATCGCATTACATTTTATTTGAACGAGATTTATATACGAAACAACATAATTCTAACCCGCAAAGAGACCTAAGAATCTCGGGTAAATTAATCGTGCGAGGCAAATTAATCCTTGAGAATCAAGTGAATTTCTCAGCAGCTCCGGCGCAGAAGCATCAATTACTCGCCGCGGCGAGATTGTTTGTTTGCGCGCGCGCGCGAGCGGTTTGTGTCAGTCCAGGCCGCGCGCGCGGCTCGACATCAAACGCCTCTCGTCTCATCCATATTTACGAAATAATTGCCCGCCGTCGCTTTTTACCCGAGGCTCGCGCGCGCGCGATCTTGCGCCACCGTCCGCGTAATTGTCCTCGTTGTCGATTACCGCCTCAAAAAAGCAGCCCAAGGAGGAAGAGGAATTATGAGGAATCGCATTCAAAGTCGGGCGCGGAAACCGTAACGCCATGCCAGTCCTCTCTCTCTCTCTCTCTCTTTTGCTTCTTACTTTTAATTTTTTTTTCCTTCTCCTACGCAGCAGCAGCAGCAGCAGGAGCAGCTGGCTTTGTACTCGCGCGCTCCTTTATGTACGCGAAATATTTTAATTGCCCGAATTCTCCGCTCGAGCGAGTGAGAACGAGGCGGCTAATTTGATTCTAAACGGCGCGCCGAGAAGGAGGAGGAGGAGGAGGAGGCCCGGCAAAGAAGAAGAAATGCCATCCGAGGCGAAGGGAGAGGGGAGAAAGAAGCCGGGCCTTAAAGTCTCGTACATAAAGCCCCCGGTGCCGTGGCGTATAACACTGGCGACCTCCCGTCTAATTGCAGGAAGGCTTAACAGCTCCCTGCTGCGAAACAATTAATGATAATAGGTAATTAGGCATGCGCGTATAGATGGATGGACGTGTGTGTATACGTGCGAAAGCGCGCTGTCGCCTCGCGTGGAAGCCTCGTTTTTTTTTTCCGCCGCTAAGCCGCGGCTAAGCGAAGCTAATTATTTCGCGTTGCGAGTCCACTTCGATGTATGCGCCTATAGGACGCCCGGAGCGATCGGAAAATCGCGATTCTGGCTAGGTTTTGTAGAATCTGTCGATTTTACCGACTGCCATATTTTTTATCAAAATTTTTTATGTAGATATAAAGAATTCATTAATTATTTATTTACACCAAGCAAATATATTTGCCTTTAATTGCACGTTTTAAACATTTTGTAAACGATTTAGTAGCGTATTAATTTTGAAATTCAATTACCGCGCATGAAAATAAGTATAAAACTGCCTCCATAAATATTTAGGCGAAAAAAGAAAAGTTAGCACGACGCAAAGTAAACGACTCATAACTTATTACATCAAAGGCCAGCTCATTAACATAATAAAAAAAAACTACTCGAGAAGGGCGCGAAGTGAAAGCGCAAAAGCGAGCATCGACCGAGCAATTCAAAAATTCAGAAAGCTTTCCCATCGCCGGCAGCGGGAGAGAGAAAGAGAGAGAGAGAGAGAGAAGGAACCGCTCGCGAGCTCAATCATCTAATTTTCCCACCGTGCACCGCACCGCAACGTCCGCGACGACAATGTACGGAACGAGAACAAAAGGGGAGGGCCAAAGGAAGAAGGAGGGAGAGCAAAAGGAGGCGAGAGAACAGAAGCCGCCGGTCTTTCTCTTCTATTCCGCCGGGCCGAAATCGCGTTCGCCTACATTTCTTATTCCCTTTGTCGGTCGCGGCCACCAGACTTCTCTCTCCTCTCTCCGTCCTATCGGCCTCTCTCTCGCCGCTTGTTGCCGCTTTCGCGTATTCCCTCTTTGGGCTCCCGAGGCGAGCTTTCGCCTGTAATTGAGCCTCTTCTCGCCGAATCGGAGAGCTTTCCGCGTCAAAGCGCCAAATAAAAGAGTTTATCGCGCTTAGTCCCGCGAGGCTCTTTGTATCGAAATGAAATCAATCTTTTCTCTGCAATGCAAACGCTTTTATCGGGGAATAAGCACCGGGCAATGAAATTTCGAAGAAGCTCGTACATCGCCCTTGCTCCGATTAAATTTATAAAGAGATTATTATAAATTATTTCAATGCGCTCTTTTTTTCAGTATAGCAAGACTCGATCAGAGTTTCCTTTTTTTATTTACCTCGCAAAGCATGCGAGAGCTGGTTACTTTATGAACCCGGCCAAAGCCGACGCAATAATCCAGCAACTGAAAACGTTTCAATTTACCGGCCTACATTAAAGCCCGATTTGCATTAAATAAGCTTAAATATCGACGCGTCTCCCCGCGCATTTAATGAACTGCATAATTGCGTCCCCTCTCGATTTATGCCACGTCTTAATCATATTTAAGCACTCGCGGGCAAAACTGGCCAGCAGCAGCAGCAGCGGCAGCGGAGCGGCGTCTTCCGGCAAAAAAGTCGCCCCCTTCCTCTCTCTCTCTCTCTCTCAAGCCCATAAACAAACCGAGAGCTTATACACTCGCTCGGCCGTGGCGATCCGTCTTCGCGGGCAAAAAGTCGACGGCGCCGCACGCAGGATGAATGTCCGGCGCGCCGCGAGCTTTCGCGAGCAATTTAGCCTGCGTGTATATACGTATACGTACGGGTCTGCTCTCTCTCTCTCTCTCTCTCTCTCTCGCAAGCTCTTCGCGGAAGGACTGCACGCACACACGCGAGAGCTTGAATAAATTATGGGCCTGCGCGCGGCCGCCGGTTGGATTTATGCCCCGAAGGGCGCAGGCGACATCTCAAGTAGATATACTTTATCGCTCCGATGATTTCGCGGACGACGGTAGGCGGTTAACCGCCACCTTCGCCGCTCTCTCTTCGCGCTCTGTGTGTCCGAGTTTTTCGAACGGCTGCGAGGGAGAGAGGACGAGGAGACGACCGACGATTGGAGGACGAAAAGTTAGTTGTAATGTATAAGCAAGAGAGACTTTTTTTAATTTCTGCGGTAATTATTGAAAGCGGCACTTTATGGTTTTCAATGCTGGTCTAAAATTCTGTCGGGAATGAAACGCTTTGCATGTATAAAGTTTGTATCCGTAATGACGCAGCGACTTATGTCGCGAAATTTAATAAACTGCCTCATTAAAGCAACTCGTCTTTTTTCCAATTTTTTTTTTAGCCTGCGCCGATGAGGACTTTAATGTCTTATCGATTTTTAGCTTTATATCCATCTTCACCCCTCGTGCGTGATGCTAATTCATACAAAATTGACGTCGTAGTTATTAGTTAATCATTTAGTTATTTTTGACTGAAGCATTTCTTTTTATATTAATAATTTTCTTAATTTTCCTACCTGCTAGAATAGTAAAAAGTAAATAGGATAATGTAACGAATGCTTTGTTTTTTAAATCGAAATTAAACACAACATTTATAAAGTTTTATCACAGAATTATTAATCGATCGAAACATAGGTTTCTACACGTACCTGTAAAAAAAATTGGTATTTTAACGATAATCACATGCAAATGTGCGTCAGCCCACACGGCGATGATTATTATCGAAGTAATATGATTGATTCTTTTAACGACGCCATTAAAGATCCCGAAAAGGCTGCGGTGCGAAGCTGCGAGAGTCTTTCAATAAAATCAAATCGGTTTTCTCGCTATCGTAAATACCTGAGCAATGATGATTTTATAAATAACGGTACGGATCATAATGAATATCCGATATTTTAAAATTGGAAAGGAACTTTGAATTTTTGCGCTGATGAGTTCTAAGTGTTACTAAACGATTCTTGATGTTTGAAACGATGTACCATTAACATGTCGAAAAAAAAAATTCAATTACTGGTTATAGCTCCAGAGTCGCATTAAACTCTATTATAAACGACTTCTCAGTCGATTTTCTCATCGATTGAACAGCCCATTCAACCGTAATTTAAAAAATTCGTTTTGTACAAATTTAATTTCGAGTGATATTTTTTTATACAAAACTGTTTATTTTTCATCCGTGTAACTCTGTTAAATTAAAGTGCTTCCCTTAACGACGTCACAAATATTAATGACGTCACATCTTTCTGTTTATAAATTAATATAAATATGATCTTATTTTTAAAATAAAAGGTTCATTGTACCGAGCGATCGCTAGCGAGTGAGCATAAATTAAAAGTAATTGTAGCCACATTTTAAATAGGCGATAGATATTTACAAATAAATAAATTATAAACATGGTCAAGGGCAATAATTGTAATTGTATTATAATATAAAGTAGTATATGTTTATAATCAACATAACTACTACCCAGTCGAATCTTTTGCGAAATTTTTTTTAATAAAATATTACGCAACCTTGAAAAGAATAAAGGAAGCAGCCGAAAAGCAAAAGAGTCCTAACTCTTAATACGAGAGTTCGCCGTCTTAGTCGGCTAATAAGACCAACGGCGTCCCGAAAGCTCCGCATTCTAATCGCGAGCGCAAGTGTTGCCTTTACAATCTCGAAATTCCGGCATCAGCCGTGTGGCGCGATTGATTTTTTTCTCCGGGCCTCCTCTCTCTCTCTCTCTCCCGAGATCTCTCTCTCTCTCCCGCTCCCCGAGAGAGAGAAAAGGAGGAAAAAAAGGAACGAAACGTGCGCTCCGCAGCATTAAAATACGATCGCTCGCGCTTGTTTCGTGTTCGTGGAAAAAAAGGAAGATCGGGCCCGATCAAAGGGAAATCAAAGTAGTTTCTGCGCCACGAGAAAGAGAGAGAGAGAGAGAGGCAGCGAAATTGCTTTTATGACATCGATAAATTTCGAGGCGCCCGTCCGTATAGCGCGAGAAACCGCAGATGCCGCGGATTCGTCGCTGTATATATATATATATATACACATGCGCGTCCGTGTGCGTGCGTTCGGCTACGCGCTGATATATAAAATTCAAATTAACCGATTTCATTTTCATTTTCACACTGCGAATAAAAGGCGGCTTATTCGCCGAAGAGACGGCGGCGACGTTGCTCGAGGGTCGTCTGTGCCGATTATTATCCTGTTAAAAGATAATCGGTCCGTTGACTTTTCATAAATTTCAGAATTTTATTGCGTGCCGCGCCGCGCTCTCTTGGGGCACAGGTGGAGAGAGAGAGAGAGAAATATTCCGATTAGGTGCCTGGGCTATGACGTGTAAATCAACGTTATGATAAATGAACGTTTTATACATTTATCGCGAGAGATTTTTTGAGATTTTTTTTTGCGCGCCTCGGACCTCACACGACGAGCGAAAAAATTTAGTAATTTTTGCGAAAAATATATGTATACATTCCTGCTTTATCGGCGAATTGCCGAAAGAAAAATATTACGGCGGCGATTAGATAAATTCAGCTGGTACTTTCAAAAATTAGCATCAATATTTTATTAAATATGATGCGAAATTTTTTGGTGATACCATCATAAAATGTACACGATTTTATACATCATGAATCCATAAAAAATCAATATTAACATTAATAAAACGTACAATTAGCAAAGCAAAACTCCAAGATCCGCTCGAAGCTCGAAAAAAAAATATCATCAAAAAGAGCTGTGCAACTCGCGGCCGAAGTTAACAAAAAGGATTTATCCGTTCGCAAGGTGTTCGCTCTCCGGCTTCCTGTGCGCGCAGCGCTCGCCGCAGAAATGTCGGGTTCGGCTCGCGCGCACGGACGGAAGGTGGTAATGATAGTCAGCCGAACGAGGGACGACACACGAAGCGAGAGAAGAGTCCTGCGCGTATAATGACACGGCCGCCGCCGCCGCCGCCGCAGCCGCGACGCGACGTCATTTATTCGAGCGACGCGGAGAGCGTTCCGCTGATCGCTCACGCTTCTCCTTCTCACTTCGCCTCTTTTTTTTTTTCTTTCTCCAGTCCAACCCGGTAATTTTTCCTTTCTTAATGCGCGCTCTTTTTTCGCTCTTAGTTTTTTCTAAGGCGAGTCCGCGTCGCTTCCGTCGCTTTCTAAATGCACGTTTCCCTCCCCGCCGGCCGGCCGCCGAGGAGCCGAGCTGTACGACTTCATTTCAGGGCTGTCGGGAAAGGTGCCTGATTTGCTTGTAAGTGCGGATCTTGCGCCGGTATTTTATTTATATTTATACGGCGGGGATTGAATGCACTATTTCATTAGCGGAGTTAGTTGGCTGTTTCGAGGAAACGCCACCGGCAATCGAGTTGTAATGAGTTGCTGTCGTTGGTGTAAAAGAAAATTACTCGTAAATGTGGCTATTATTTATAATGCCAAACTTTTTTTCTTCGTTTCCGCGATAATGTACAATTTTACCCCCTTTTCCCTTTCATTTTTCGTCCGTTTTCCAACGACGTGCATTTTAACGGCAAAGATTTTTCATAAATTTCGATCCAGCCGTAATTTAAACGGACAAGATTCGATAATCAAAACAACGCCACGGTAACCAGCTGCAACAACTTTATTTTTAACTCGAAAAGATTAGGAAATCATCCTCGAACTCTTGCCGAATCATCCCCGCATTTCGCAATTCAGCGTCGTCGCCGAGCTTCCGGCTCTCGTAAGCGCGCGCGCGCGCGGAAAAGTCCGGCGCGCTTTTGACGCTCGAACGTAGCGCGACCACAATGAGCCCGCGAGAGCCGCGCCGACGGGGGGGTTATTTGCGCCGCGCGGCTAATAGCAGACACCGAGCGCAGGAAGGATATATCGCGCGCATGACCGACGCGCGCGGCTTCTCATTTGTCGTCGGTCATTACGTGCGCGCGCGCGACAAATTGTCGGCCAATTCGTGCAGGCTTACTGCCTTGCGTCAGAGCGACGTTTTTTTTTTTTTTTCAAACGGGGACTTTGTCGAAGTAATTCGGGCGCGATGAAACTTTAAAAGAATTTCCTTTAAACGTATATAGGAGAGGGTTAAGGGGTCACCTTCGAGTGCGGCCTTCGACGCGAAGCAATGCAAACTATGTACCGACTTCCCCTCCGACGGTCCCGTGTCGCCGAAATTGCGAGTCCCGCAAATCGAATTAAGCTAATTAGATTAGCCGAGGAGAAGCGGCGCGGAATCGTAGTCGGGCTTTGATCGTTTGTCCGTGAACGCGACTTGGCCCTCGCATCGCCGCGCTGACTTCATCTCCGCGATGGGATCGCGATATCTCTCCTCGATGCCTTATTTTTTTTTTTCGTCCCCGCGCGCGCGCCTTGCCCTGGAATGTAGTTCACCGGTAATCCTGTATACGTAAGGCGCTTCTTTTTTCTTTTTATTTACGAGGGAAATGCAAAGATAATTAGCGCTGATGATTCCCCCAGATCGAGGCTGGATAAGATGGATTAGTTGGCAAATAAGAAGTGATGAAATCGCATCTCGCTCTCGATCTCCCGTTTGTCCTTTTTCTAGAAAATCTAGAAAACTTTCGTCTACATCGGCATTCCATTAATCAGCGATAAACAGTAAATTCGCTACAGAAAACTCGAAGAGATCGGCCGAATAGTATAATTAAACCAAGGAAGAGACTCGAAACTCGATTCCCCAATTATCCCCGATCCCTTCCCTCGTCGTCCGCGGCACTTGTCTAACCCGAGAGAGCTTAGGCTCGGCTCCGCTACGGCCGAAAGAATGGGCCCCCCGTTCGAGACTCGGCGAGAAAGACGTATGCCCGGCGTTGCATAGAGAAAAGAAGCGTATATACACACAGAGTCCCGGCGGAGCGGGGAGGGGGATAAAAAATGGCGAAAAATGCGGACTTCTCACCGGCTCTCGGCGGCGACAAAGGGCCCCGAAAAATATAAATCTCCCGTCCGGCGTTGTCGCGCGCGCGCGCGCTCGCGCGGCTCTCTCATTTACACTACCGTATTCGCGGGTCCCCCCCAACGGGCAAGGATTTACTGGCCTCGGAATACAATGCCGAGCTGTCCGTGTCCATCGGCGAGAGCGAGGCGCGCCGCGCGCCGGCCGGGGTAATGCGTAAGCGCGGTACTTGTAAGTGCGAGCTCCCGATAGATAGTTCGGACGGAACGCGGAATACCTATGCGCCAGAGAGCCAGATGCCGCCGTGAAAGTGCACCAAAGCCGCCGGCAGCGAGCCGCGGGAGATGCGGAGGAATTCTTTCGGTTGAGAGCGCGAATTTAGAGGCGAACAACGCACGCGTATCCGACTTTCGGCACGAAAATTCGACGGAAATTGAAAAAGGTACTTTTGGAGCGAAGTAATTGCCCTCGAGGTTCGTTCGTTTGTCTTTTGTATAAATGGGAAATTGGGAATCTATTAATTTGCCGGAAAACTGTAGCAATTCTTCTTTCAGTTTCGTTAATACTAGAAAGAAAACAAAAAGAGACGCCTGGTTTATTTTGCGCGCAACAGGAAATTTAAATGCGAGATTCGACTGGAAAAGGATACGAATTCAATTAAAATTAACAGAGGCGTATTTCCAGAAAAATGCGAAAACCCAGCCGGACTTTGCTTTTTCCAGAAACAAAGTCTCCCGACGACGTCCACACTTCGCTTATAGCAGAGCCCATCAGCGCCTCGGCTCCGAGACCACCAGCCTGCACTTCTCCCCCCCTCTCCACCGTCCCAGCCAATTAAGAATTCCCGCATCGGCGGCGCAGAGTCTATATATCTATAGAGAATCGTCGGTCTCGGCCCCGAGAAATCTCTCTGCGCGATCGGCGTCGTAAAACGCAGGCAGGCCGCCGCTATTCCATAAATGAAAAACGCAAAGCGAGGAAAAGCCGCCGCCGCCGCCTCCCCCTAATGAATTAGCGGATCGACGGGGCCGCCGGGGGAAAAATATCGCTCGCTCGCTTATAAAGTGAAGCGGCCGCCGCCGCGGGTATTAAAACGCGCGAGCGTCGTATTTCGCGCCGGCGCTATTCCGGCCTCTTAATCGCGCGCGAGCGGCCATATTAATGTCCGCCGGCTCTCTCTCTCTCTCTTTCTCTCTCTCGCTTCTTCTGTCGTTCCGCGAGCGGCGGTGCCCACAAACGAGCCGACAAACGCTGTACGGGGCCGCCTTCTTTGCTCCTTCTCTCTCTCTCGCGGCTGGAGACGTGTGTATGTGCATAATCGTGATTTTGCATTTTCTCCTCTCCGCCGAGTGTCCACGCGAGGAAGTCGGCTGGTGTATGCATATGCAGGAGGAGCGACGACGACTGCTGGTTCTCTCTCGCGCTGGGAGGCTTTTTTTTTTCTTTTTTTTTTTAGCGGTAGGGATTTGTTCCGGTCGTCAGCGCGAATCTGGGGAGTGGACAGGCGGCTGCTAATCCGTCATTTATAGGCCTCCCCTTTTTCGATTTATTAGCCGGAGGTACGAAAAGTTACGGCGAGGTTTATGGAATTTATTTGAGGACGGAAGCTAAATATAGGAATGAAAGAATCGAATTTACACGGTTTTTATTTTTATTCAATATCCTATCATATTGAAATATTCGACAACTGAGCTGAATGTATAAAATTGTAAGTACAGCGCATCGTTTTCAACTTCTCGAAAACAATTTTGATATGCTGCTTTTACGCGGAATACAATTAACTTGGACACTTACTTTTCGAATCTCTTCGCAAAACCGATCCTCTACTTACTACACTTCAAGAAAATTCACCTCCCCCTACAATCTCCCGTCTCAAAAATCACCGTCGAATCCATTACAATCACCCCGCTTAATAAGACACTTTATATTCCTCCAAAAAGTTTTTCAGAAAACGAAGCCAAAAGCCATCATATCCAGCAGCACTCGCCGCGGTTCTCCGCTATATATATATACACAGAAAAATCGCCCGGGGAGATTTTATCGCGCAACTATTCGAGCCCCGGCGGATATCGCCGTAAGAAATTAAGCATCGCGTATCGCCGAGGAGCGTTATAAAACGCGGCGCGGCATAACCGGCGCTCGCGCCGCCTCGCTCTCCGCGCCTAAGTGCCGAGATAAAAACACGGCGCCCCTCTCTCTCTCTCGCCGAGTACACTTTGTAAGGTGCAGGATTGAATTTTCTTTTTCTTTCTTCTTTTTTTTACGGCGAGTCGATTAGAAATTCTCGCGGCCGACAATTATCGGCGAATTTCTGCGGGATCGAGTATAAACACGGAGGATTCGGAGGGGAGCGCCGATGGTGTTGCCGGCGCGATGAGTTCGACGTGGAAATTGTTTGGGAGGTATAACGGGACTGGAGGTGGCGCTCGCAAAGTGCTGATGAGGGAGCCTCTCGCTTAGTTATTAAAATTAAAAGCGAAAGGAAAAATTGCGCGCGTAAAAGGCAACGGTACCTCGATCGCCGTTTGCTAATCGTATCAATGTTTGGCCAATTTGCATTTTAAGGATAAGTACGAAGATTGCGCGGAGGTATAATCATATTTTATTTAAATTTTAGAGTGGCTGCTTGGCTTTCTTCAAAATCTAACTGCATACAAACGGTATTATTAGTCTAATTATATGTAACCGGAATTAGTTCGGCACGCTTTTTCGATATGATCGTCGATATACAATTAATTAGAATCTGAATGTCAAATCGAACCGAGAGCAGTAAACACATTGATTCTCGCCCGCGCGGCTGCCGCGGTTTCGATGAAAAATAAATCACAAGTCGACGGACGATCATCATCCTTGCCTGTCAACAATTGGCGCGTCTCCGAGCTAATCCAATCAGCGATTCCGTTTCAATCGGAATCAATCCGCGGCTCATCCTTGGCTCTCTCCACCGGCACCGTCCTCGGCCGGATCTAGTTCACGATCTCTACACACCGGCGCGCGGTCGCACATACGCGCAGAGAGAGAGAGAGAGAGAGAGAGAGAGAGTCACGCACGTGATCGTCGAGAGACGCGTCGCGGCTGATTTGCGATCAATTTGCCCTGATTTACAATCGGCCTCGAGCATCTTCGCCGGTCTATAGGGCCGATCGAGTGCCGCGCTGTGCATTCCTCTCTTTCTCTCTCTCTCTCTTATTCCCGATCTGGCGTCCTCCGCCTGCCCGGCCGTGTCCGTTTCTCCGGGCATTCTGTCCTGCGCGGAGAGGCGTCCGGCCTTTCTTTTCTGCCTTCGCGACGCGCGATTTTCGGATTCCTCGCCGACCCGCTTCGTTTTCGATTGCCCAATTGTGCGATTGGCCATTTAAATGCTTCTCCTTCTTTTCGGTCGAAGTATATCGAATTTGTTTCGTAAAAAACGAGAGTTCCTGCTTGGCAATGATGATAAAAAATATTTTTAAGATACAAAAAAAATATAACTAACAACAAAAGGCAGTCGAACGATGCATCATCTTTAAAATCCAAGCACAGCGTCTCAGCTGAAAATTCTCGCGCGACGAGGCCGCAAGAAAAAGCGCAGGCGCTTCCTTCCCTCCCCATCCTTTCAGCTCTTCCCCTCGGCAAAAAAGAAGCAGCAGCAGCTCCGCGCGGAGGATGAGGAATCGGAAGGATCGGCGCGTTATACGCGCACATAACGGGCAGCGCGGCGCCAGTCAGGAGCGGCGGCGGCGGCGGCGGCGGCGGCAGCAGCAGCAGCCCAAGGCACAAAGGCATCCTGGCGAGCTGGTAGCCCCGACTCGTACTTATTTGTCGGCGCCGATGTTGGTTTTTCGGGCACCCGAATATCCGTGCGTGCGCGTGTGCGTGTGTGTGCGACCCCCTGCGGCGCGATGAACCCGCTGGGCCCGCCAAGGCCCTTCCTTTCGAGAGGAGCAGCGCACCTTTCTTCCTCTCCACCCTTTCGGTGCGCTGCGCGCGGAAAAAATCGCTGCCTCGGGAAAGAAGAAAGCCCGGATTTGCCTGGAAAATAATCTGGTTTTACGGGTAATGGGAGAGAGAGAGGCGAGGAGATCGCTCGCTGGCCTGCACTTCGGGACTAAGAGGATTTCTGCCGACGAGTTTTTTTAAGGTTGTCCGCGCGACTGGAAAATGCATTAGCTTCGATGCTCCTCGGAGTTCGCTGCTCGGAACCTCGATGAAATTTTTGATATTAAAAAAAAAAAACTCTAATTATCTTTTGCGCGCAATTCCGAAGTCACATTTACTAAAATAAGAGGAGTTCTCCGGCGTTACAAACTCGAGAAATGGGACAAGAGAGCGGTATAAAGTATCGCAGCTCGCTCGATAAACTCGCGTACGAAAATGAAGCTTCTTTAAAGCGAACGGCGTCGTAAAATTTCAAAGAAATCTCAAATCGAAGCTAGGCGCAGGAGGACCGATATAAAAGCCGAGCAAAAAACGTGTCCGCGATCCCGAAGGGCATCGACGCATACACGAGAAGATACAAAAAAATAAAAAAAAAACAGAAAGGCCCCCACCGCCGAGGCGAAAAGGAAAGAAACGAGCCGAGAAGCGAGCGAGAGGGAGATTGCCGAAGAAAAGGGACATAAAAGCGGGCGCTTTCGAGGCGCCTCTCGGCCTCAAATCAGATTGCGACTCTGCCGCAGGAGGAGGCGCGCGATCATAATTATGGCTTTGACATATGACCACGGATACACTTATAAAACTAGACGCTCCGAGCGGGGCCCGTCTTTAGGGACCGTTTACGCGCAGGTACGCACGGATTCCTTTCGTTCTTTTTTTTTCTCTCTCTCTCTCTTCAACTGGCCTCTCCACGCTCTCCGTCCTTTCGCGGACGCCTCCGTTCGCTCGATTTCAGTCGCACGATTCCCCGCCGATTTATGCAAAGATTCGTTGACGCCGCGTGATCGGCTTAGTGACGTGGGTATACACGTGCGTCAATTACGCGGCCACAGAACAAATAAGGAGCTCCGACGAGCGAAACCGCTAATCAGGATCATTTTTTAAACTAGCCTCTCGCCGGCCTGACAAACGACTCTATTGCTCGGATCGTCGTTGGGCGAAAAATAAACGAGCGGACCGTTTAATTAAAGAATCTCGCCGATTTTATTATTGCCTCTCGCTCTCGGGGAATAAACCGTCATTAGCAGGTCGATTCCGACAAATATTTCACTCGGAGCTGGAAATTACCACCCACGGCCTGTCAGCTGCTCCGGATGAAACAGAAACGCTGCGTGGGTGCGAGAATAATTTGGGAAGGAATTTAGTCTATCGGCGGTGATTGGATGGTTTAAGCTGCGACTCGGCTGATTCGGTTGCTGCGAGAATTTGCGATTTATGTTACGGTGTGACATTTTCGTGAAGTTTTTGGGTTGAAAAACAGAAAAGTACGATAAAAAATGAATAACGTAGAACATTAAGAACAATAAAATCATAAAAAAAGAAGCATTGTGTTTTTGTGCAACTTAATCTTGTTTTTCAATCATTTCATCCAGAACAAGTTACAGAATCTCTGTAGTTTAAAACGAATTATCTATCAAAAAATAAGCATTTACGGTAGCTCGAACCTTACAACAAAATAAGCCGAACCAAATCCGCACGCCGCACCAACTGACGTACAATCGTTAAATAAAAAAAAAAAGTAAAAAAAAAACGTGAGCGTATCGTGTCACACAGCCAGCTCCTCCCAACCGGTCCGAGGAGCAGTTTGGCAATCGCTCGATTCGAAATTCGGCGGCGCGATCGCTATCAATCCATAAATCGACGGAGGCCCTCAAAAGCCGCGAGGTGTGAACGTATTTTAAATGTCTTTCCCAAAGGAGCCTCCTAATTTATACCGGTCGAGCGGCATTCGCCGAATTTCTAAATTTATTTCGATACTAGTTTCGTCGACCTCTCGGAAAGGCGCCGCGACGCGCATCGCGACACCGTTTCACTAACTCATATTTTTTTCATTTGCATATATTTCTCCGCTCGAGGGACGCATAAAGTTTATACATTGTCGCGTCGAAGGCAGAAAATTATCATTCCTATCTTTCGGTAATGAAGTGCCTGATAATTATCTGGCGTTTCGGAAAAGTTTAGTTTGGATAATTGGATTATTGATTGATGTGCTCGATCGTATTTGTAACTAAAAGTTTACCTAATTAATATCAACTTTTATAGTTATAGAAAGTTTAGAAATCCGCTTCCGTTTCTTTTATGGTTTATTCTATAATATAAATATTGTTTTCTCTTAGAGATTCATGTTTGTATTGTAAAATAACAGTTATTGAATAGTTGCTTTCCAAAAAATAAACCCGTTATATATACTTAATATTTATTTAATATTTTCTAAAAGCGAACATATTTTCTGTTAAATAATTTGCTTAGACATCAAGATGCTCGAGTAAATCAGTTTAAATTCCACTATAACTGGCATAAAAATATCATTACGATCTGTTCTCTTTGCTGTCATATTTTCATAACATGATAACATGAATCTTCAAATATAACTCGAGAATAAATTTAGACAGGAATTTTTCTAAAACACTCGCAGCCCCTGAAAAAAAAGTCAGTCTCTCGAACCGAGTCTGAATCTCCGTCGAAAGACTTGCAGGCGCGCGCAATCACGTAAGCCGGCATCCCCGTTCAATTAAACGAAGCAGAATTTACGATCGAATCAATTAGCGAGGATTTCGAAATCCAAAAGCCGTAAAAAAAATGCCGAGCTGACAGGCCATCGTTCATACGCACGTAAGAGAGGCGTCCTTTTTTCCCAGGCGTCATCGGTGTGTCGGCGATCGAGCGAGAGTAACAAACGTAGCGCCGCCGCGCAATTATACGTATAATAAGCCAGCGCCGAGAAAGAGAGAGAGCCTGTTAAAGGCGAGAGGCTATTAAGCATTAAAATATGGAGGAAGGGGAGGGGAATGAGACGAGATCGAGCGGCGACAGAAGAAAGCAAGCGCCGAAGGCGTCCGTAACGTCTTTTAATCACCGAGCGAGCTTCTCTCTCTCCTTCTCTCTTCTCTTTCAGCAAATTAAGTAAATCAATAAATAACGAGAGAATGGACGCTCGTTCCGCCGGGGCCTATAGGTCGGCACCTGCGGCCTTTCACGAACCTGTGGCGCCGAGCTACAGATGTCTGCCGAGCCGAGCTGGTGCTCCCCTTCGTTCGCGCTGATAGTTTTATACGTTTTCGCTGCTTTCTGTAATTTCCTGATAGCGCGTCTGCTTTTTCGACTCTTGCGAAATTCGATTCAGCAGTTTACTATAGTAATTAATGTATATTCTTCCAAAAATTTTGTAAACCCATCTTTTATTATATAAAATTTCCTTTCATTCCAATCAAACCCAAAAAATAAGTCCGAAAACGGAATCGTAAAGTCCCCCGATAACCGCACATCCAGCGCCAATAAAACCTCGAGAGAAGCATAACGTCACTCCCTAAAGGTCCACTCAAAACTGCCAGATTCTCGCCTCGGTCCGTCAGCCTCTCTCTCTCTCACGATAAAAACAGGCCCTCGGCCGATTATCGCCTCGGCGGCTCCTCTCGGTCACGGAGATTAGTGCCGGTCCTACCTCCGAGGAGGATCGCCGCTACCTCGTCGAGAGGGGATATCTGATAGCGCGCGAGATCCGGTGGCAGGTCGTTTAAAGCGTCGGGGGCCCGCTTTCGGGAGATAACGCGCGAGATAGCGCGCGCAGCGGCAGAAAATAAACGTTAAGAGCCACTTTGTATCGGTTAGCGGCACCTGCGACTACTCCGCCGCCGCGACGAGTTGTTACGCTGCTACTAGTTTCTCCGGCTCTCTTTCGGCCGAGTTTTAACCGGGGAGGTGTGGGCTGGTTTACGACCGCGTCGCATCGGCGTCGCCAGGAGGAGGCCGGAAAGTTTTTGCCGATTTATTTATTCTACGATAATAGGCATTCGAGTTTTCGAGCTTTAGTCAATGAAAACTAATAAGTCGATTTTGCGGGGAATACGCGTTTAAACCTGTTTGCAAAGTTGTCGAAGGCATCAAAAGTATATACGCGTGATGAATAAGTAATGTTTTGCGTGATCGGGAGATATTAAAGATTATATATGCGTTAAATAGTATAAACAAATTGCGAGCTCGGACATTAATTTTACCGATGCATATTCTCTTATTAATGCTCTACAAATTTACAAGCTCTTCCTTTGAAATTCAAGTTTGTTGCTATTAAATATACAAGTGAACGCAAATAGAGACATCATTTTCATTATCGTTTTCTTTTCATAACGCACGCGATCCAACTGAAAAAACATTAAATTCAGTATTTCATTTCTTTATGTATAAAATAATGTGGGAACCACACGCGCAAATCCCAAGAATATACATTTCCCAATTAAATCTTCTCGCATTTTCAATCGCGCGCATCGGCAGTCGAAACGGAATGCAAATCTAATTCAATTATACGGCGCGGCATAAAAAAAATTCTCTCAATCGGAATTAAATCGGTATAACTATATAAACCTCGGCCTTTTCCTCCAGTGCAGCCTTGGCGCTGCAGAGACGCGTAAACTTTTCCCCTGGCAGCGGCGACGACGTCTCACGTCTCAATTGCCAGGTTTGCAGCCTCCGGCGGCGATTACCGGCTCGGCTCCGGCCGCCTTGAGGAATCTCCCGAGCCTTTTTCGCCTCTTTTTCTGGGCGTCCGTTTTTCCATCCTCGGCGGACTCGCCGCGAGCGAGTTTTCTCATTCGCGCCTCGGAGCTCGAAGTCGATGCAGATCGAGAGGCTGATATAATATTAGCTTTCTTCGATGGTGTTGGGGAAATTGTAGATTTTAAGTTATTATCGACGCTTTTATCGACAGGACGTTTATGGATTTTTGAAGTAAGATCGGTATTTGCCTTCGACGAAAGATTTTTTAGTCTGAAAGTTATAATTTTAAATTGTAATTTTTTCGTGAATTGATAAATTTACATATTATATCTTTTTTAATTCTAAAGCTTGTTTTGAAAATTAAAACAAGTCATCATTCTTACAGAAATTTATAGAAAAGTTGATTAGCTGTGTAAGATAGTTTCACATAAAGGCCGTTCATTGGTGAGAATTCTAAAACTCAAATAAATTAAAACCAATCAAGTTTTGATTTTCATGAGACGGAGAAAACTTACTATTGCAGATAATTATTTTTCTTTATATCAAAATACAGTAAATTCTAGAAATATTCTTCCATTGAAGACTGCTAATTCCATAGAATAAGTATATAAAAATGCCTTTCCCCGAGCTAAAACGTCCGAACTCGAAAGCTCCCGCTCGTGAATGTATTTCCAAAGCACCCGAGAACGAGGTTGGAAGCGTCGCAAATTTTTAGTGCTTCCCTGTAAATTGAAAACTACTCTCATAACTCTCGGCAGCAGTCGCCGCTTTAACCGAGGCGGCAGTAGTCCTTAAAGAGAACTTAAACGGCGCAAGAAGTGTCTCGCGCCGCGCTAATTTAACGCGAAATCCATAAAAAAAAAGACCTTGCCTCCTTAAAAAGGCGGCGCGTTAAACGTGATTATCGGGGCCCCGGGAGTCCTTAAGTCAGGCCTTTAAAAACGAGAGCGAACTTGCATAAAAGCGGTATCCTTTCCGAGTTCGCGCGCGAAAAAGCCGCCGGACAAAAGTCGTCCGCACGTGTCTCAATCTTCTAATGCCGCGCCGCGGGAGCGACGTAGGAGTTCGAATCTTGTAAATCGACGGGAGTCGAAGCGAGGGCTTTCTTCTTGTTTATGCGCCGTCGTAAGAAAGTCTCGAGTGTAAGTGCGCGTTTGATGTTGCAGCAATAACGGAGAGAGAGAGAGAGAGAGAGAAAAAAAACTGGAAGCACTCGAACGTCGATTTTATTTACTGGGTTAATAAAAATTATTTAAAAGCCAGTCTGAGTAAAAGTTACTTTGTCTCGAAACGATGTTGATTTTGTAAAATAGGAGCAGGAAGTATATCTGATATAAAGTAAAATTATCGCGTAAACGAACGATTTCTTTTACTTTGTATTATATTCACAACCAAGCGATTTTCCTGCAGCTCGGCTCGATCTCTTTCCCGTGCCATTTTAGCTACATACCCTTGAATTCATAAATCGCCACGTAAATTCCCAACCCTCGACGATCTCGTCCGCTCTTTGCAATCGGATCATAAAAAACGTGTACGACATTCCAATTAAAAACACTCTTGCATCTGAAAAAAGGCGCAGACGACGCATCGGCCGGTCGCAAAGGCGACTCTCCTCGCTAAAAAAAGAAGCAAAAAAAAAAATCTCTCGGAGTCTCGTCGGAGGTTCGATGAGTATTCAGCGAGCGGCGCGTCGAACCAGGTCGCACCATTTCCCGCTCGCTCGCTCGCGCGCCGTTTCAAAAGATACGCTGCCGAGGGCCATAAATTTTCGCGCTCCAGCAGTTACCGTATGTTTTCTCGGCTCGGAAAAATATCGTCGCCGCGCGCGCGGCCGCAGCGGCGCGACTCGCAAGAAAGAGAGAATTCTCCGCTGATTGACGACTCGGACGTTTGTTGCGCTCCGCGGCTCTCCGGTCCGGAGTGCGCGAGGGGCCAGGGTTTCTGTCTGTGTGTGTGTATGTATGCGAGAGCAGTTTTAATCGTCCTGGGAAGACGGACTTGGGCGCTAGAAGACGCGACGTTGAATTTATGCTCGCTGCCAGTGGCGCTATGACGCTTCTTTCGAGGACAGGCTTACTGCGTCGGTTTCGACTGCTATGACGGACTCAGTCTGGCGACAGTTTTTTTTTCTTTTTTTTTTATCTGGGACTGCGCTCTCGGATGATTATGGTGACAGGTGCAGCTTGAAGTATATTATGTTTTAATTTCAGGTATTTAGCGAGAATTATGATGGAGGAGAATTTTTTGCAAAAAAGGATTGACGGGAGTTGCGACAGGAGTAAGTTTGATTGATGGCATCAGTTTATACCTGTTACAATTACTTCAGAAACTATGTAAAACGCTATTTCAGCTAGTTTTTCAACTGCAAAATATATATCTATTCTACATTCACCTTTATAAAAACAGATTTTATTTTAAAAGTGTTATATAATATTTTTATGTTAATTTAAATTTACTCCAATATTAATACTAATCAGCGACGGACAATCAATTAATATCCATCGCTTTACAGCCTCAAAGTCCCTCCGCAAGAAACGCGAATTTTCCGCCTCTAAACAACTCAATTTCCAGCGATTCATCAAACGATCCGCTCAGCCGCCATACGTTAACCTGGATTTTTTCCGTCGAATGACGCGCAGGTGATTGCTTCGACGCCGACTCGACAAGGGCGGCAGCTCGCAGTCGTCGCCGGCTATTATCGCGCGGCGGGGGGAAGTGCCGCGAAGGAGCAAACAGGCAGAGAGAGAGAGAGAAATGATGAAAAAAAAAAGGAGCGCGACGTGACGAGCCGCCGAGAAAGGACGAAGTCTCGCGGCTTTTTCTCGCTCCTCTCCTGCGGCCGTTGCGCGCGATGATATCATTGGCGATGCGCGCCGGTGACAACTAGATCTCCTCTTTCACCTCTTAACGCGCCGTAAATCCGAGCGGCCGATTACCCGGTGAAAATCGCTCTCGCGCGCACAGCGTGGGACCGCTCTGTTTTCTATCTCGATCTTCGGGGGTCTTTATTACCGCCCGGCGCTTAGGAGCGCGTGTAATCGCCGTGCAATTTCGCCTGGTTTTTGTTTCCGCTAAGCTGCCGTTTCCGGCAACTTTCTAGCTCGGATAAGAGGCACTGTTGTTTCGCCGAGAGGAGACGTTAAATTGTAGACGCTGGGCGCAGTTTTCTGCTTTCCGAAGCTTTTCCATAATATATATATATATATATATAGTTTCTTGTTAAAAATGTTAAGAATGTTTAATTAATATTTAATTTTACTATTCTACCGCGAGTCGAGTAACGTGTTTTTTTTTTCCCCCTTTTACAAATTCCTCTCGCAAAACTTTTAAAGCAGTTTCGGTCGATCAAGCCAAACTATTTTCGCGTCATTATAAACTAAAAATCCATAAAAATACCATATTCGCATTAAAACGCATACCGACGGAACTGGAATCCTTATCGGCGCCCGGCATCCACTCAAAGCAATCCTTTTATTACCGGCCGGATAACAAACTAAGCAATAAAACCGCGTCAACCGAAAAGGCGTGTTTTAGCCGCCACAGAAATGCCGCCGTTTTCCTTTCCGATATATAACCCATATAGCAGGTGCGAAAGCTTATATACCGGCCGTCTCGCGATAGAGGAACTCGCTCGCGCGACAACTGTCGCTTCTACGCTTTTTGAAAGAAAAAAAAAAGAAAGAATTCCAGCCAGAAAAATACATATATAAAAATGCGATGAGCGATGCGGGCAACGGTCTAAACGCGTCTCGCGAGGAAGCAGGTGTAGCTGCGTGGAGAGAGAGACGAGGCGAGAAAAGGACGCTCGCAGATGTGCTTCCAGAAATCGTGAGATGCGTCGACCCTCTCCGTTGACAAAAACGCCGAGCGGCCGTAATTAGGGATCGCGGGATTTCGGATCTTTTAAAAAAGTATCGGTTTTCTTTGGAAAGGAAGAAAGATTCGTGATTTTAAGAAAGAGGTGCATCATTTTTCTTTTGGAGATGCAAGTTTCTTTCGCAGAAACCGGAATCATTATTTACCAGCGTGTAATTTTATACAATAGCTTTTTCTTCGTACGTAGTAATTTAAGCCGAGTAATTCTAAAACGCTGTACGACTCATTTCGATAAGAAAATTTTTCGTTCCCAAGCTTAGCCTCCAGATTAAAAAGTCGCTCCTCTAAACAATTTCTCAATTCTCAACTCGAACCGAGAGCCGCGGCGACATCTGCCTTTCAAAAAACTCGGATCATTAGCAAGTAAAACTGGCAGCCGAACGTGTGGTCACGTACTCGCGATCGGCCACTATACAAATAATCGCGCGCAGTTCTCGAGCGAAGCGTGTATATAAAAAAAAATTGCGTCTCGTGCGTGCGCGTAATTCAGTGCCCGATGAAAACGGCGATCGCGCTCGTTCGCGCGCGAAGGAATTCTTTTTGAAAAAGGGAAACGAGACGGGGCATTAATCGCAGCTGTCTTCGCCGCCGCCGCGTATTCCTTAATCGTCGCGCCGCGGCTCTCTCGCGCTTAATTGGCCCCCTTCGCTGTGCGCGCGCACGCGGCGGATCGCACCTGATATTGTATGCGTAACGGGGAGAAAACTGCCCGAAAATTGGAGGTCTCGGCCAGGCTGCCGCTGGGATTATCGATTGGCCGGTTTTTTTTTTTTCGGCACTCGCTCTCCGCGTGATCACGATGATTATAACTAATTATTTTTTAGCACTTGATCGGTATATGAAGGGTATTTTTGATGCATTGTTGCGAGGTTCTTGGCTTTTTTGAATATTGCAAGGCTCGAGCTGGAAAGTGCGAAGAAGAGAAGAGAAGAAAGCTAATTATTAGTTAATAAAGTCACGAAGGCGCGGACTCATTTTTCAGATTACCGAACAATAACAAATCTGGTTTCGCAGCTCTACGCAGCTCGCAATTATTGAAATTTGACCTCAACAAGATTGTAAAATCAAAATATTTTGCCTTCGTCGAGAGATATTCAAATATTTACTTCAAAAGTCTCGATTTCCGCTCGAAGCCCCCAACCAGAAAAAGCAAAACAATTCGAAAACCGGATGAAAAAAAAAGGCGGTGTGCTGCCAAACAAGAATCCCCGTAGCCGCGCGTCCAGCTGGTGTGCGCGTGCGCACCGACGCAATAACAAGTTGACACGTCCGTAAAAGCGCAAAACACAGAGAGTCGTCGGCGATCGGGGCAAGAAAATATCCGCGCGAGGTAACAATCACGTTTCCCCGGCTCGCCGGACGCCGAACGCCGCGCGAGATCGAATACGGAAAGCTCTCTCGGACGAATTCCTGTCTCGAAATCATCGCGGCCGCGCATCGCCGGCGCGCGTTCTCCCAGGTGTGCGCGCGCGCGCGCCGTCGACTGACAGCGTGTCGCTTTACACGGGAATAACATCGGACCTCTCTCTCTCTCCGCGCGACGAGCAAATCAAAGTCGAGCTTCGTTAAAGGCGTCGACGGGGCACGTAACATTCCAGTTTTTCGTATCTGTACGAGCGAGCGAGAGCTCTCTTTGTCTTTGTCGCCCCTTTTTTTTTTCCTCCGAGTGACTGCGGGGTGTTGACCCTTTTACACTTTGAGTTTACACCCCGCTTGAAGACTTATTAGCTTCTTCGACTTGGCTGGCTTGAAAAATGAATCAGCCGCCGGGAGATTCGGAAAGGTTGCCGAGTTTTTTTAAAGCGGCGAATCTAGTTTTAGGTAGAGAATTACGCCGGGGAGTTCATAAATAAATGTGTGGAATAAATATTACGCAGGTTTCGATCTTGATATCATTTTTAATAATATCAAGTTAATTTTTTTTTAATGTAGTTAAATACTGGAGAACTCTACTTTCCAAGAGAAATATTAAATTTCACGAAAAAACAAAGTTAACAATTTTCGAGAGAGCATCTTGATATTACCGACAGCTTTTAGTTCTATGATGAATTTAGTTAAAGTTCAAATCAAATTTTGATGTCAAAAGTGATTTATTACTTATAAAACAACGTTTAAATTTATTACAACATTTGCTGCAAGTGAAATTTACAATAATCCATTTCTTAAAATGTTCCTTATTAAACAATAAATAACTTTTGACAAAAAAATTGGACTGCATAAGGATCACTCCAATCTCTAACCAAATTATCGCATTCACTCTCGAAACGCAAACCCGACCTTTACCCTCCCCATCGCAATCTCCTTCTATCGCGACTCTCCAACTCTCTTCCAAACTGCAGCTAGACCCCGAGAGCGAATCAGCGTCAGAAAGCGAAGAAGCACGAGGAAGAAAGGACGCGCGAGGCAGCCCGCAGCGTAGGCCTCGCTGAGTGAAACATCGCGCTCGCGGACAGTCGCTCCGCCGACTCGCTCGGGGCAAAAACGAGCGAGGAATCGTTAGCAGCCTCACGCACACGGTGAAAGAGAGAGAGAGAGAAAGAGAGCTGCTGCTGCCGCTCTGCCTTCCTTTCCGTCTCTCTATATATATACGCTGCTGCGCTGCTCCTTTTTTCGCGGCCTCCTCCCCGCGCGCGAGCCTCACCTCACCTGTCCGCTGCTTTTTGGAAGAGAGAAAACCGCGATGACTGGCTCGATCGCCTGCGGCGACGAGATGCGACGGAAGGAGCTTGAAATGCGAGCTGCTGCTGCAGCGCTCGTTTTTAACGGCGGCCTGCGAATTCTCTTCTCTCTCTCTCTCTCTCTCTCTCTCTCTCGCTTTTGCAAGCAGCCGCGTGGTTTTTTTTATCCTGGAAAAATTACTGGCGCCGATTTGATGATCCGTTTGTTTTTAGCTGGCTTTTTTTACTTGGTTATTCGATCAATTTGTAAAAGGTGCTGTTTTAGCAGTATGAATTTTGACGGGAAATGCTCGCCTTTAAATAATCTTTTTTAAAAAAAGTTTAAAATTTTACTTTCAACTTTTAGGTATACTAACCTGAGCTTCTGTCACAAATAAACGATATTTACTCAAAGTTATCTCCACGAACAAATAATTCCAAATTATATTCTACCCAAAGGCCCTTTTACACAAACCCATCACATTTATAATCGACCGTATTATTCTCCAAAACCCCTCCGCCCAATCAGCATTCGCCACCGATCCCGACGAGTTCTTTCGACGAGAAGCTCCAAAAGATCCTTTCTGCAAACAGAATCGCTCCGCAGCGTTCCGCATTCGCGCGCCCGAAATCCTCCGTTCCGCAAAGGGAGAGAGGAGGAGAGATCGGCGGCTTATCCGATTGTGCCCAGCCGAGCGATCGCCGACCAATTCTCCCAATTAAGCTTTCGCACTTTTTGATGACACGTCGCCGGAGCCGATTGGATTAAGATCTGCTCGTGCGCTCTCCGCTGTGTACAATTGATCCGCGCCTTCCCCCCTCGGCGGCTCTCTCCTCTTCTTTAATTCCTTTTTTCGTCTTCTCGCGCGATTTCGACCCGCCGGGGATCGACGAGTCAGCTGATTTTATTGGGCGTCGGAGTATTATTTGAGTTTAGACTCTAGATTAATTAGTTTTTGGACGCGTTGCAATTCACATTGTCATTGTTATAAGCAAGTTTGGAATTTATGATTTGTAAGATTAGTTATAAAACGCGACATCTGAGAGAAGTTTTTCCATGTATAAAGCTTTATTGTCGGCAGTAAGTACGCAATTATTTTTACGACTAATATAAAGTTAGATTTATTATCCTCTGTATACGTAAATGAAATAAATGTACTATAGGTACACAAGATTGCATTATAATGTAAGAACATTTATACGCCTACATAAAATTTAGTGCTTATAATTGAAAATTGCGTACTAATACTCAGAAAAAACACATTTTCTCCTCTGTTTTATACTCCACACCTTCCCAAATTAACGAATAAGAAAATTTTGGAAATCCAGTCGGCTCGTACTATTTCCAACACTTTTGAACAGCCGAGACCTCCACCCCCCCGAAAACTCAAAACCCAGCTTCAGCTTCGTCCAGGGGGGGTCGAAGATCTGTCCGTGTCAGGAGCGTTTTCCTCTCGAACACGCTCGGGCTTAGCCGCAGAGCTCGGGGTCAGCTCTCTGCAGGCAAAAGCTCGCTCGGGCGATCGTAAACACGACAAAACCAGCACTAATTTCACAAACGAATAAACGCGCCCGGCAGATACATCTCTTTCTCTCCCCCCCGGTCGGACTTGCGACAAGTGAAGCGACACAAATGCGCCGTACGTGCATCCGAGAGACGACCGACGCTGAGAGAGAGGGAAATGCGATAAGGCATATGGGGTGATAGCGATACACTACGCACACCCCACGAATTTCGGACACGCCGATGAATCAGCCGCAGCGGAGCGTGCCGCGGGAAAATTTCGGTGATTTTTCTTCGGCTCTGGGCGCCGCGCGCGTTTCGATGAATTTTTTATGGGGCTAATGGACGCGCCGAGAGATCGAGCGGAGCTCCTTCTTTTATCTTGCAAATTAAGGAGAGTTATTCTAGCCTATTAGGCGTATCAATTTCACTCGAGTTTCAGTAACTTCATGCTAAAAAAATTCTACTTAAAGTGCTTGAAAGAAAAATTAATAATTTCATCCCGTTTTAATTAAGAGAGGGATATATCGTAGTGGTAGTACCTGTAAGTGAACGTTCTTACGTTTGTTACCCGTTTTTCGTGTATTCAAAAAACATTCGTGTATAGTTTTTTAAATCCGCTTAAAAGTTTTTAGTTTAAATTATATAAGTAAGGTAGGACCTGCCTCCCTCTCAAAAAGTGCGTGTATTATTAGCCTGTATATAAGAG
This sequence comes from Ormyrus rosae, assembly GCA_035047165.1. NCBI lineage: Eukaryota > Metazoa > Arthropoda > Insecta > Hymenoptera > Ormyridae > Ormyrus > Ormyrus rosae. The sequence continues at coordinate 2,846,096 of JAWWML010000031.1, read as the reverse complement.
CAAAAAACGCTCGAATACAACAAACATACCTTGAATTCGCAGATATATATAACGTTTATAAAAATAAATCACTTTAAGGTTGAAATTTTGAACCGCAAAGCCATCTACCGATAAAAACTAGCATTAATATCACGTCCAGTTTCGGTTTATAGAAATGTACTTACAATGGAATGAGCAAACCTCACAGTGAACCGAAACAACGCGGACAGTTCTTGAAAAACAAAAAACATTATTTACCGCAACCAAATTATTGAAATGAATTACAATTTTTCAATTTGATAAATAAACTAAAGTTAATTATGCAATTAAATATAAATAACAAAACTAATCAATATTCATATTTATCAAGAATTAACCTTCAGTTCCGCGTAACTTAAAACAATCCCAAAGTAGTCACTTAAATATTCCCTTTCAACAAACTCCCGCTTACGTACACCTGTATCTCAGCTAAATACTCGCCTGCACTCCGCTGCAGCGGGAGCCAGGCGTCGAGCGGCAGTGTCGTTTGTCACTATCTTACGAGTATCGCTCGTGTTTTTTTTTTTTTTTTTTTTTTCGACAGAGAGACCTGCCGGCCGGCGGCCTCGCGCGCACACACACGCGCGCCTAAACGAAGCCGCGCACACCTATGCGGAGAACCACTCGAAAACGTCTCTAATATAAGCTGCCGGCCGCGGCGACAAGCGTAGATTATTCGTCTCATATATACATCGGCATCGGGTCGGGTGTTGAAACACTTGGACCAATTATCGAGAAACTGGAATCCCGCTGACCACCCAAAGATACGCGCGCGGTCGCCGCTACTTACGGACTTTTTCTCCCTCTCTTTCCCTCTCTCTCTCTCTCTCTGCCGCGGCAAACGAGCTTCGCAGCTCTCGAGAGTTAATTAAGGCTGATCTTCGAGCCCGGGCTAAGGACCTTCTGGCTTTACGCGTGTTCCGATGTCGGGGCCTGTGTATATGTGCCCCGAGAGTCGTTCGCTTTCGAAAAGCGTCGCTGCGCTTTATGCCGGGACGAGGAGAGAGAGAGAGAGAGAGAGAGAGATGCAGCGAGCCGCTTTGATTCCGAGCGAGGAAATTAAGCGCTGCGTAGACGGTACAGTCTTGATTAAAAATCGATGCCGAGTCTGGCAGTGGCATTTTTTTTTTTGCCGTTTCTGGGTGTGTGGTATTAAGTTGAGCGTAGGAAATTTAGGGTTTTGCTTGCTTTGTTGTCAATGAATCAAAAAGTTCTCTTACGTTGTTTCAAAAGTATAATAATTGAGGCAATAAAATATAATTTTTTTGTAAAGTCTCTTAATAAAATACTTCAAATTTCAGATTTAAGCAAATAATTTATTTGAATATTGTAATAAATTTAAATATTATTCTCCATAACACAAAAGACTTCGCAAAATGAAACTATATTGAATCAACCAGTTAATCAAAGAATACCCCTTGTTACCTTTTTATATTTAAAGAAACTTTATAATTAAATCTCTTGACTTCATTAAAACCATGTCTCATTTACATTTAAATTTGCCTGCCAAATAAAAAAAACAAAAAACAGTCTTACATTACTACCCCATTAAAGAAACACAAGAGAAAACTCCGCGTCGAAGCGCCGCGGCCTCGGATTTTCCCCGAGCCTGTACCCGACAGCCGCGAGAGCCGCGTCTATCGGCGGCACTTATTTAGGAATTTTTTCAGCTGCCCACCCGCGGAAGGCACGAGGAGCATCGCGACGGGAGCGGCTTCTGTTTTAGCATTAGCCGGGGGCCGCTCGATTTCCCTTATCCCCCCTTTTGGCGGCGTCGCATAATGCGTCTCCCCCCCTTCCTCGCGGTATCTCCTCGCGCGCTAATCCCTCCATTTTACGGGCCACGGCCGCATCTCGCGCGCCGCAGAATCCTCTCTTTTTTATCTCGGGGCCTCACTCCCCCCCTTCTATATATTCCCCGGCGAACAGCGCTTCCTTTTACCCTCGGCGCTTTCTTATTTCGTTCTGCGATTGGAAATCGTTTTTAAATGCCTCGCGCGCTCGCCGCCCGCCGACGTCTTTTTTTGCCGGCCGCGCGACGCGCAGATTCGGAAATGGATGTAATGCGCGCGCCTCGAAGCTCTCTCGCGCGCGGAGGAGTCGGTTTTGTCGACGAGCGCGTTTTTAAATCTCAGGGAAGTCGGATTGATTTTTAACGCGGGCCGCATCTGCGCCTCGTTCTCCCTTTCGGGTTTGCCTGCGTGTGGGCAGTTTGCCACGAGGAGAGAGAGAGAGAGAGAGAGAGGCTCGAGGCTTTTTTCGCCGACGCCCGGAGAATTACCTCTTTTCCTGGAATTTGAACGCTTAATTAAAGCTTTGCGATTTGCATTGTTGCTTTTCGAGCTGCTTTTGCGGTTCGTTCGAATGATTTAGAATGCTCTTGCAGACTGAGGATCTATAATTTTTACCAAAATTTTTACACGAGGCATTAAATAACAAAAAATGCATCGCCAATTATTTCACCTGTTTTTATACTTGATTAAAATTTTATAAAAAACATTTTTGGTATAGGAACAATTTGCAATTCCCGATTCTTCTCGTCGCGTCAGTTCATTAAACAGAAACCTCTCCAAAAGCTCTGTCGTCCAAATACTACCAAAGCTAAAGCGAGCCAGGGCATCAGAAAGAAAGAAAAAAAGGATGAGCGAGTCGCACGTGCGACTCGCTCGGGGCAGAGGGGACGCGTCACGTGCCCGCGTCCGCGGCTGCGAAACGCGGCTCGTGCGGGTGTCAGATGCTAGAGCGAGATAGACGCAGCCGTTTCCGGTAAACGCCGTGACCGCTTCTTCTTCTGTTTCTCGAAAGCGAGAAAGAGCTGCTACGCGGGACTGCCTTTTGGCCTTTTTAAGGGCAGCTGATTGTTTGATGGTTCGGAGGTTTTAGGAGCTTCGGGGACCCAGTTGGAAAGTGCAAATTACAGCTGCGTTTGCAGTCGAGGACAGTTTTTTTTTTGTTTTGGGTTTATTTGTTCAGTTAGTAAGCTGCACGCGAATCCTTTTGATTTTAAAAATTAAGTCTCTGCTTTTAAGTAATATAAATAGAGCCGAAAACATAGATAAGAGACCTTCATAAAAAGGTTACAAAATAATAAAAGCTGAATCCGAGGAAAAGAGGAGCCGCCAAGAACGTGTTAAAACTACCAAAATCTCACGTTTATTCAGATATAATCTACTTTGTGGACGGGTGCACCGAAAAGTAAAGTAAGCTGAGTTGCGAAGCAATTTTTATTTTTTCGTAAATCTTTCCTTTGGCTGCACTTACAAACAATATAAGGTACAAGCGCGCCTTAATGCAGTAAAAACCTCAATTTAAATCTAAAAGTGTTTTATTAAAAACAAAATGTATCTGAAATTTTGATTGTATTTAATGGTACATTAAAATTAAAATTTATATTTTTACTTCATAATGATATAATAAGTTTTGCATTACGTGGTGCCGCAGAATATAAAATACACCGCACAAAGGAAGATTTATGAAGCAGCCGAAAACACCAACAAAACTAACTTTTGCTTCTTCTTATACGCTACCTGCCATAAAAAGCTCTAAAGATTATTTCGCTTAAAAACTGACAAATTTTGGCAACTCTTGCGTCGTTTCGTTACCCATGAATTTCACTCATTTTTTTTGTTTTGTTTACTCCCTCAATCATTATCTTTACTGTCTTTGAGAAAATATTAACCTGTAAATGCAAATTTTTTTAAATTAAATGTATTTTAAAATGTATACAGTGTTCTTTTCATTATCTTTCGTGTAGCTTTAACTGACTATTTCTAAAAAGCATTGTATAAATAAGAGCTAATTACAGGAAAAGAAAATTAATTTATGAAAAATAAAACGCGAAAAAAGCGCTTTACTCAGAAATCGCGCGCATTTAATTCACGCGCGCTCACCCGAACACCTTGCGCAATCTCGCTTCCACACTTCCCACGAATAAATCGACAAAAGAAAACATATATTTCCTTATAAATTCATCCTTCCCCCGGCCGCTTTTTTTCGATCGCTCGAGCAAAAGCGCCTCGGAAACAATTTTGACCATTACGAAGAAACGAACGAGTCAAAGTCCAGAGAATCCCAACGAACGCAACGCTCGCAATAATAATCGAGATAATAGCAATAGAGAGGACTCCGCGCAAAAATCAGAGAAAGAGCGAAAAGGAAGGAGTGCAGGAAGGAGCAGAGCTGGCCCACGGCGAGACGCTTCCCCCCTTCGTCAAAGGCCTTAATAGACTTTATTGTTTTACGAGCCAATTACAGATTACTTTTACGAGGCGAGTGCAGCGAGCGGCAGCGAGAGGACCCCCATTCACAGTCTCTCGGCTTTTAATGAATCCGGAGAAAAAATCCTCGCAAATTTCCTTCCCTCGCCGCCCAGAGAGAGAGTCGAGCGCTTTTGCTCTATTTTCGCGATTTTTCTTTCGACGCGGTTGCGAGCCTCCTCGTTTTTTTTCTTTTTTTTTTTAAGGCTCGTCACGAGGACGAGGACGGGGAGTCTTGCTCCGAAGAATAATTTTCGACTTTTTACGGCGCAAAAACTGGCGCTTTTTGCCGCGTAAAGTTGAATTATTGTAATTTTTATTGCGTGCTTAATACGAGTTATTAAATTCGGATAAATTTAAAATTTGCCATTAAATGTTCGCTCGGAGGGTAACGTGTTTATTATTAAAAGGCTTTCGGGCTTTACTTTTCTCCTTCGCAATTTACAAATGTTAAAGAAGATAACAAAAATAATACTCAAAAGTCTCCTATTAAACCAAAACATTCTTCGTCTTCCATTCTACTGAAACTCCGTTGTCTTCCGAGCGTCGCTCCTCAAAAGTACACCGCCTCCGCTTACGGAGTACAATAAACGAAAAGAAAGAAAGGTCGCGCCCGCGGTGCGTCAGGTGTCGGAAGAGAGGCGATGCTCTTGATAAAGAGACTTATAAGCTCTCGCACCGCTCGCGGGACAGGTTACGTTTAAGGGTCTACCGAACGGTTACACCTTCGCACGACCCGGGAATCATAACGACTCTCACTCGCAGAGGCGCGTATTACATCGCGCGCGCACGCACGGGGCGGACATAATGCGCGCACGAGCCTGTCGCATTCCCACACGCTCCTCTCGAGCTTATGCGCGTATGCGTGTACGTGCGCTAGTGCGTTAGGCAGCGGCAGCAGCAGCGGCACCTCGTAAAGTCGTGGGATCCGCGGCGCGGCGGCTGCGATTGTAAACGGAGAGAAAAAAGGCGGCCGTTTTCGCGCGAGTCTCAGAGGCGTTCGGAGAAACGAGCGAGACGTTTCATTGTGCGGCCCGGCGGAGCATTGGAATTAAACGTCGATTATATACGCCGACGGTGACACGCAGGGCGCACGCGCGGAGGCACAATGAGAGGAGGCATTTAAAGCACTTGCCGGTGTGGGAGAGGGCTGGGATTATTTCGCGCGAGGCGCGCCGCTCGTTGCCGCAATGTAGTTTCCTTTTTTTTTTTTTTAGACGCTCTCCGACGTTGCGAAATCTCGGGTTTAGCTGCTTGACGGGCTGTGGAAAAACAGATTGGTAAATGCTTAATTGGATGATTCGATTTCATCGATTTGTAATCGGGATAAGTTGCGCGATTTGACGACTGAAAGTGGGCTGATATTAAATTAAATGCTGGTGCCCTTCTAACGTGCCTAAATTCATAATTCATTCATTTTTACATCTGTGTGCATACATCACGGAAAGATATCGGCGCAAGTTAATTGAAAAGTCATATAAAAAATATGATAATTGCCTCGGGAGGAGCACGAATTTAAAGAGATAAAAAAAAATAAAATATTCCATCTCACGTTTTCATAAGTCTCTTTAAGTCACCTTCCCGACATGAAATACGGACAAATTCAAATACGAAACGGCGCGCGCGCGCGAGCAGAGCCGAGCTGGATCAAGATAAGCGCATCCGAATAAACTTCAACCTGTCGCCTCTCTCTCTCTCTCGTCCGTCGCGCGGAGAAAAGCGTACACGGCGCATTACTCATTAAACCCCGGGGAGAAAGAAAACGGCCGGTGCGAACATAAATAACGGCGCGGAGCTCTCCGCGCGTCGCCCTGCATCTCATTTAAAATGCTAAAGCGCGGCGAGATGAAGCGGCGCGCCGAGAAAATGGGGCCAGCTAGGTGTCGCTTATCCGGCTGCCGGATCGCGCGAGCTCTCGGGGCTCATCTGGCTCTCTCTCTCGGCGCGGCCTTTTTTCCTTTCGAGAGCGAGCACGACAAATTTTGAATGGGAGCGAGAGCCGCTGGAGACGATTGCGGGCCGACACCTCTTCCCTTGGCTCCGGCGCTGCTTTTTTTCTACGGGCGTTGTCGTCGCTTTTGTTCGGAGGGAGTTTCTTTTTTTGTTCGAGACAGCAAAGTTGAACGAATCTTTTATTGTGGTGTAAGGCTTGAGTAGATTTAAAAGTGCTTTCTGTTTATCTTGGATGAATGAAAAAATGATTTGAAAGATTTATAGCTTGTATTTTTTAGGTGTTGCCTCAAGGTATAATTACAATTTTTCGGGAATATTGACTGTCGAAACAAAATTGTATCTACAAAAATTTGATTTCTTGATTGCTACTTTCGAAAATAAACAACAACAAAAACCTAGTCGGGATAGAAAATATAAATTAGTCTACTTTTTTAAAACGCTCGAATATTCACAATTTGTACACCGATCAACCTGCAATAATTAGTTATCGAATGATATACTATATAAATTTTGTACAAAATTAATTAAAATCCGTCCTAAATCTACATTCAAATTTTTTATCTCCCAAAATCTTCTACTAATTACCCAGCATCGCCCATTCGGCGCTCTGGCGCCAGACGTCTCGAGAATGAGAAAAAAAAAGAGCCATCAGGAAATATTTAGACGCGGCATAATTACACCGAGGCCTGGGAAGAATCTGAATTTTCAATTTTTCCGATTAGAGGCGGCCCGGGCCTATTACTCAAGCAGTCGTTTTAACGGGCTGACGATCCCACAGTGGCACGCCTCGTGTTAATTGGGCTCGTTCGACTCACCGAAAATCGCCAGAGAACTATAGACCGAACGGAAGACTGTTAATCGGTCGGGTTTAGAACTCCCGGCTACGAGGCTTTTTATTTCTTTACGATAACGATGCTCCCGGCTTTTATCCCTTTACGTTCTCTCTCTGTCTCGATGTGTCATTCCCTTTCGGCGGCGAGCGCAAGACTATAAAGGCGCCACGCTTACTAAAACGCCGCGTTAAATTCGATTTTTCGCGCGTTATTTTATTGCCCGTGCATGCGTTATGTGCTCTTGGGCAGTATAGTTACTTCCGAGCTTTTATATTCGCTTTAGGAGTTACTTATTCTTATTTACGAGGGTAGGAAGTTAAGCACATAAATTTTTATTAGAAACTGGATGCTCCCGTAGCTTTTCGAGAAAAATTGCTTATTGTTACGAATATGTAACGTCTTTACGGCGATAATAATCTTTCTTTGAACTCCTTTCTTCTTGAAACATGCTTTGCTTATTAAGAAACTTGTTTGCTAATTATTCCAAATCGTTGAAAAATCTCCTTTCTTAAAAAAAATTGCTAATCTGAAAAGTGAAGTCAGTTTGTTCGCAATGTAATTGTCGGAAAAATAGTTGATGTGAGAATTCGGTTATGTGACTGTACGTAAGTGTTCATTTATTTTGCAGTGCTTATAACCCCAAAAAAGAAAATAGTACGCGCGAAGCGAGTTGGATTTTACTAGTAGAAAAAATCTTTGTAACCGGGACAAACTTCTCAATTTAAATTAATTATTCCCATGAATAATAAAAACTTTTTAAAGAATTAACATCTGAGGAGAATAGGTAAGTGTTACGCTTATTTTATTCAATCAACTCGTTTCATAAGCTTCGTGTGATTCTCCAATCTTCATCAAAGTAGCTTCCACCTAACTACGCGAAGTTATTCAAAGGTTTGGCTAGAAGTAACTTTCGACATCCCCTACTCTATTTACATAAATAAACTACACAGAAACGGAGATACAGAAGCTCTTTTACCCACATTTCATTGCCACCAACACCGAAGCGCTCCCTCTTTTTCCACGTTTATCTGCCCAAAACTAGCCACAAGCCGATCCCTAAATATCATTAGAGCAGCGAAAATCGAGCGCATAATGAAATATTCAACGTTACGCCGAATACACAGTCGCCGGCAGCGGCGATGATTTTTGCCCTCTCTCGCGCGGCTAAACGCGGCCGGGGAAGCGCGCAGCGCAGCTGTTGACCCGCAGCTAAAAAGCGCCGCGGACACGGAATAACGGGCTGTATAATGCCGGGGCCGCGGGAGTGTGCGCTTTCGCGGTGTCGTTATTCACGGGACTTAGGCGATTTTGGATGGTTAGTGTCGTCGTGTTTTTCGAATGTGTCCTAAGAATTAATTATGAAATTATTAATAATTGTGAAATCGTCGATCGAGTCTCCCTTTCGTCTTTAAAGGATCGAATGAAATTCATTTCTAAACGTTTTTATCAATTTTTTTTAGAAACACCTCGTCAGCCAAGATAGAAATAATTCAATCTAAACATAAACTTATATTACCTCTAACTTTCTTTCACCGCCAGCTGCGCGACAGCAAGGGCAGGCATAAATTTTTTGCATCTAAATATCCGCGAACCAATACACTTCGAAATTAATTTCGCATTTAAACATCCGAGAGCGGATTACAGGCGAAGGGCGTCGCTGCGGGCGTGTCTCGAGCAAAAACAAATTGCCCGCGCGCGCGCAGTCTCTCTCTCTCTCTCTCTCTCTCGCGATTATATACATTATGCATCGCGGAGGGATATAGACGACGATCAGGTGCTTCCGGAGGCTGAATTTATAATTGCGCGCCTCTCCGCGCCGCGCCGCGGGATTGACGGTATATACAGTGGCGAGAGCGTATGCACGAGAGAGCTGTTTATTGCCCGGCGAATGCGCGACGAGCCGCCCGATTATTGCGTCTTTTTAAGAGACTCGTTTTCATGCGGCCGCGCGCTTTGACCGAATGTTTTATGCATGAATCGGATGCTAATTAAAAGAGACGAATGGCTAGAGCTCGGATAAGATCTGGGCGCTTATCGATTTACGATTCGAGGATTGATTTTTTTTTTTCTCTTAATGTATCTTGGCACGATCGTCTGTTTTTTTTTTTTTAATTAATCGTTGTGGATTTTCGGATGCGTTTAGGGACCTAATAAACAAAATAAAATTAATATTTTACCTTTTTTTACAGTTTTAACAAACTATTATTGTTTTAATGATATTTTTTTAGAAAGCCAAATGGATCTTCGTTCATTATTTTATACTAACAGATTCATAAAAACAGTATATAAATCCGTTAATTTTAATTACCGCAATTAACGAAACCAAAACAAATCAAAATTTTTATTCCAAAATAACACCAAAAGTATAAGCAGCTTAGAGTGCAGCAGTTTCCTAATTGCGCTACCGTTCTAGCCGCTTCACATCGGCAAACAAGTTTCCAACGACGCGAAAGCTGGCGCCGCGAAGAAAACCTCGAAACTCCGGCCCTCGTACCCTAAAGCGAGAGCACAAAGGTGTGCCGCGGAAAAATTGGCGTTTCCGGGCCGCAAGCGGGGCGGCGTGAAAAGCCGCGCGCGCGCCACTTGTCCCCCGACGCGCGGCGCACAAAAGCTCTCGCAAAATTGCCGGCGCTTATGCTCTCTCTCTCTCTCTCCTCTCGGCGCCCTTTTCAATTCGGCCGGCCGGTGTGCTTCGGTGTGCAGGGCTGAAATGAGGCAACGCGCGGACGCTTAGAGGAACGCCTGCGTTCTGATCGAGTGAGCGATCCGGTGCTTTGGGGGGGTTCGTTGATTGGCTATTCGGCGAAGCTGTTTCTGAACGTTGGAATTGGGAAACTTGAGAGAGGTCAGATAATTATTGTTATTATTAGAAATTAATATCTTGCCTTCGACGCACGATGATGTTAAAGTTGTAAAATTGACCTGCGACCATTTTTGCGAGTGCTTCACACGAAATAGACGGATGCCTATGAAATAGCTATCTTTACGCTTAGCCTAACTTTCCATCGAACTCTCCGCAATAACGCAAAGGGCACAATAAAAAAATAATTCCTCATGATTTTGAAATTCCCCGAGCCGCCGTCAAAGTAGCGCTCCCCGTCAATCGCGCGGCTCGCCATCAATCCTCACAGCATCCCCCTTCGATCTCGCGGCGATCCTCTCCGATAATCGTCGCGCGTTTCTGCTCCTCCCCGCACGGTAGTCCGTCACTTTCGTCACAGAGCCTCTCTCTCTCTCTGCGCGCCGGTCGAAAAAAAAGGGGAAAAGACATCTCGCGGCGGCGGCGGCCGGCAAAAAGTAAGCGAGAAACGAAAAGAGAACAAGGCTCGGTGTGAATCTCATGTTTTATTCAGAGCCGCGGAGAAAGAGGGCCCCCGAGGGCCTCCGGCGCGTGTTGCGCGCACCCGTGCAAAAGGAGCCGATCTTACGCGCCTCGCGCGACAACAGAGGAGCCGCGCCACTTAGGGTGTGAAGCGCGATCGAGCGAGAGTCCTGCCGATCGATCTCTCTCTCCCTCTCTCTCTCCTCCTCTCTAAGAGTCGCACGCGGGGAATTCCTTCCTCGATATCGCTCTCTTTAAGCTCTCGCTCGCCGATTTTTGCGCCGTCTTGTTTCGCGCGGCTTTTTTGCGCTTTTTCGGCCGCTTTTTCCCTGGATTCTCTGTCGCGCCTCTCTCACGCAATGATTCTTTCTCCTGCGCGGTTCGCCAGGGGGCTTTGTGCGGGTATGTGTGTTTTTTTTCTTTTTTTTTTTGGTTTGCGAGTCGCCGCTATTTTACGGGCTGCTGGAAGGATTGGTATTTCGCTGATTGTTTTTTGAGTTTTTTCGCTCGGGGAGATTTATGGGAAATTAGGGTTAGTGTGCTTGTGATTGAAGGTTCAGTAAGATACACGTGATATGTGGCAGAGTGTAATAAAGACATAAATTTATTTACTTTGGAAATATCGATATAAAAATGGCTACTTTTATCATAGAATTTGTTGGAATCGCTGCCAATTTTTTAATGGTCTACTCTTCGGGTACAAAACTTCAAGTACTAACAAAACGTCTCAACATACACCTTTCATATTCAAAACAAATCCATTGCGCAAATAAGCAAAATATAAAACCTATATCTCCGTTTTATCGACTCGAGTCGTACACTTTAAAAGCGGAACACGGAAAGCCTTTTTAAAATATTGCGGCGGGCAGTTAAAGCCGCATTTAAAAAACTGTTCTACATTTTCTGTCACCTGCCGCGATCGCGCTGCTCGGTCCGGCGGATGATCCAACGGAGAGCCGATAGGCGCGAGTTTACACACCGCAGACATTCCTCGGCGAAAGATCTGAAGGCTCTGAGAGTAAGAGAGATCAGTTCCGAGGCTCAGGAGGTCGATTTTTTTTTCTCCGTCGCGCCTATTTATCGAGTTCATCGACGGCTCTTTATAGAATGCGGATCGATAAAGCGGCGAGACTGAAGTAAACTTCTTTCGCGGAGCGATCGAGTGGGTTGATGCATTCGTAAATGTGCTCGCTTAAAATTGCACCTGAAAAAATAGAATTGTGTTGATAATAAGCAAATTATGAATTACCATTCAGCAAAGCTTAAAATTGTATTACATGCTATTTTCAAAAGATTTTAATTCTTTTCATTTGCATGATCAAATTTTGTGATTTGATAATTTGGAATTTAAAAAAAAAACTTGCTACAACTTGCTCAAGTTTATATATTAATTTCTCCGTGTTTATTATACCGCAGTCAAAGAATTCCATAAGAAATCTGAAGAGGAGAATAAACGCTTCTTTTGAGTCTGCGAATTCGCCGCAGTAAACTTCGTCCAGAAACGAGGGAGCGCGAAAAAAATACCTGTAATTCGCGAGGCGAAGTTAGAAGCGGCAAAGTAGCCATTAGGGTCGTGGGAAAAGGCACACGAACAGGGGATACGCGCGCTTAGTATTTCTTTTCAAATGCGAGGGAGGCGCATTTCAACGGTTCAATGAACAACTTTAACTTCCACCTTACTTACTCGAGCGCTACTTCTGATATTCCTTTAATTCGTACAAGATTTAAATGAATTAAAGCTTAAAACGCGATATAAAGCTCTTAATTCCAAATTAAAAATGAACTTTTACCAACTGTTAACTGCCTATGCTTAAGCTTTGTTATTAGAATCAAAGCACGCATTTCTCACAAGATTTGAAATCTAATATTTTTTACTTAAGCCTTTTAATCGATAAAACTCGTAAAATACCTTTGAACAAACAACCTATTGTATATCAGCTTGCGTAATAACGCTAAAAAGAACCCATTGCACCCTCCCCGCAGCTAGTTAAAAAACATTCAATAAACCCGTTTTCCAGTCCTATTTAAAACTGCCCCTACCCTCCCTTCCCCCGGCGTTCCTCCCGAGAATGGCACCATCTGTCACGAGGCTCACCGCCACGGCCATCCTTCCAGCGTTCCGCCTCGCAACAAAAAACGCCAGTCTCCGCGAAAGAGACACAAAAAGATTAAAAAGCAGCAGCGACGAGGGAAACCTAGGCGACGAAACAATCCGACAGGAAGGAAGGGGCGTCGCGGATAACGAGACGCGCTGACGGCCCAATTAGAAGCTAAACGGCGGCGTAATAATCTCTTGCCCCGACGACGACGACGTCGACGGCGAGAAACGATATACGCGGGGGTGGGACGCGGAGTTTAGTAATGGCCGGCCGAGCAGCGCGAGATCGGAGGAAGCAACCTCTAATTTTCTGCCCACCTTTGATCGTCGGGAAATGCAGGCCTTCGGACGGGAAAAAATAGCCGAGGTGACAGCTGGGGTTTATCTCCCTTTTTTTTTTTTTTAAGGACGGGAGGTTAAACGGTGCTTGAGCGATCGGATATGCTTGTTTTTAATTGTAGCCTTTTTTTTTGTCCCCGCGGTTTTTTCCACCGATGGAAGAGAATTCTGAGCCTTGTTATCGAAGCAGTTTGATTGAAGGCTGATTATTAGTTCTATTGATTTTGCATTCGCAGTAGTATTTTTTAATTCTCAAACCTCGATAATTAATATTATTTTTCAAATTTAACGAAATACATTTGAATAGCCAAATCGAGCTCTTTACCTCCTGGCACCTAATTAATTACAAAAATTCACAAATTATGACTCCTCTCCCGCAATTAGTACAAAATCCCCTTTAAATCCGCCCGAAAAGCTCAATCCTTCAAACAAGCACGCTCATTACCCCGTTCCGGCGAACGCGCGAGCGCGTAAAGAGCCCGGATAAACCGGGAAAAAATTGGCGCGCGCTTTTCTGATTTTCGCCTGCGATGTGCTGCACATCGATTGCGTTCACACTCGTTCGCGGCGCTAATGGAGCTCTCTCTCTCTCTCGCAAACAAACGCTCGAGTCAGTCCGCGCGAGGCGATGCCTCGTTTGCGCCTCGACGCTCCATCGACGTCGCTCTTGTGTGCTCGCTCTCGCACTTTCGCCGAGCGATTTATTGAAAATCAACGTGGGTGAGTGTCTGCGGAGTGGGTGCTTTCGCGCGGCGGGCTCGCGAGTATGGATAAATTTTTTTTAATGGGGATTGATTGTTAGAAACGGATTTTGTTCTTTTAAAATAGAACAACGGATAAATGAATGCATGGATCTTAATAGATGTGAAAAGTATTACAGAACGAAACAAGTTTTTTACAAATAAATTTCTGCGAGCTAGTAAAGTGTATTTGAATTGTTTTCTACAAGAAGCTTTGAAATGGTGAACACTTTTTTTGGGTCTATCATGATAGAAATATATTCTGTGACGTTTGGAATTGATCAATGTAAAATTCCGAAAAATATTCAACAAATAAAAGATCTACTTTATTGCGTTAATTGCGATTCTCATGGACACTCAGTATCTTATATAACTCAGTATCTTATTAAAAGCTGCCCCTTCTTAACATTTTTTAATGAAATTAAAACAGTCTATATCAGACAAAGAACACAAAAATGAGATACTCTTAATTGCTAAAATAAACAACTCTGTCGCTAGAAAAAAAAAAAAAAAACGCCGCAAGTCTAGGTCGCGGCTTTGCGCTCAACAATACTCTGTTATTTAATTCCGTGCCCCTGTTCTCCGCTAACCCGAGATCCAATCATAGATTACCGATTAAACACGTAGTATTCACCGACCTAACGTCTGGCTTTCTAAGCCTAACACATATAAATTTCTCTTTAATAACACTCATATAATGAATTAACTGAAAAATTTTAAAAACAAAATATCACATTCCGTTAACTCCATTAACAGACAATTTGAAAATCTTAGTAGAATAGTTTATGCAAATTCTGTTAAAATAAATAGATTATATGAAGATCATTTGAATTACTTCTTTTTTCATTCAAATCAATCACTTGTTTTATTATGAATTGTTTAAAAATAGCACCTATTAATGTATATTCAGCCTCTCTTTAAAAGAACCATCTCTTATAGATCGCAAGATATATATATATATATATATATCTTTGCGCCTTATACTTATTTATTAATTTATTCTTTCACAAATAAAAATCTATAATAATCAAAAAGATGTTTTTACCAGCAGTTGCATTTTATACTATTATTTTATATTATTATATATTTTATAAAACCACCGCTGGCAAAAAATCCTCTCCAGCGGGGAATCGAACCCCGGTCTCCCGCGTGACAGGCGGGGATACTGACCACTATACTACTGAAGATGCTGTTTTAGGCACTGCCTAACTATTTTCAAATTTTTGTCACGTCCACAGTGCTCCCATTGAGGTAGCTGAATCTTCGTAAAGTGACCTTTGGCTTGAAAGTTTTGCTTTTACCCGATCAGAAAAATCTTAGGGCTGCCCTAATTGTCAGGCCTTTTCAGAATTTTGGTAAGGGCCTAATAAGATGGGTTGTGGTGTATTACACGAGGCCCTAATTTGGCAACCTAAATTCAGAATTTACCTGAATGTACCTGAATAGTACCTGAATAGTACCCTCAAATAGCTAAAATCAATGAAAACTCAGGTGCTTATAAGGCCCGCGGCAGGTCATTATTTCTATTTCCATGTATGAATATAACCTTCATAATACATATAAAAATGAAATAATTATAAAGTTTAGAATAAAATAAGCAATAAAATTTATATTAATATTCTTTCTAAGAAATTTAAAAGAAAAATTAATAAAAACTATAGTAAAAATTCTCTATGCGCTGAATGCGCAGTAGCCCAGCGGAGGCGCTACTGGCAACTATGGCCGCTGCTCAGGCAGAATCTAGCTATTTTATCAGGACAAAGGATTAACCTTTTAATAAAACCAAACGTGTTTTGTGATTTCTCTTCTGTAACTTGATGTAAAAGAAACCTCCTCTAAAGCATTCTTTTAGCATTTCCAGTGCATTTGTGCTAAATTATATATGTGTCCATTATTTCCTAATTTATATTACTAAAATTGTTTAACATAAAGTAATTGCATAGTCTTCTTTTAATGATATGGCAAATCTTCTTTTAAAGGTATGAGAGTTTCATTTTAGACTAAAGTGATCTTAGGGAAGAAAAAGAGGATAGTTTTTGACATTAAAATACTGTCTTTATTAGTCTTTAAATCTATTTGAGTTTTTCTTTACACTTATTATTATATTTTATTATTCAGCACTAATTTTTACTTTGTACTTGACTTTTACAGCTAACTGTTGAAATGCAACAAAACGATAAATAATCCATCATGTATATCAACATCAATTCATTCCTTTCAATTATCAGAATTTGATCATTTAATTTTTGAAAAAGTTTGCATTTGAAACAAGTAAGATTGTTGATAAAATATTATTATTTAATGCAATGGCATTTTTATTTATGCAATTAATTCGTCAAAATTACTGAAACAATAAAGCGATTATAGCGTCATCTAAAATAATCTCTGCAAAAAAATTCTCTCCAGCGGGGAATCGAACCCCGGTCTCCCGCGTGACAGGCGGGGATACTGACCACTATACTACTGAAGACGTTGTTTAGGAGCTGCTTAGCTATTTTCAAAGCATCATCACGCCTGCGGTGCTCCCATTAAGGTAGAATCTTCACGAAGTAATCTTTAGTTTGAAAGCTTTGTTTTTAGGATGATAGATTATTGAATCTGTATTTACTTTTCCGTACAATTTGCATTGCAATATTGTTAATGTTAGAACAGCCACAAAAATCTTCATGTTCGAATAAACTCTATGCAGCATAGCGATTAATGTATCGATAGCAAATTAATTTTTGAGTGTATTTGAATGAAATAATACATTTTATTACTTTAGTGATAATTTTTAATAATAAATTATCTAGCTTTTAGCCTAATGAATACAATTTTTGGATGTTTTTTTAATGCACTATAATTTTATAAATTAGTATATATTTTTATAAATTATTTTTTATAAAAAAATTTGCTTCGCTATATATCTTGATAAAAGAAATAATAATTAAATTAAATCAATAATACTAATTAAATCTTACTAAAAACTTTTATAAATATGATATATTTATTTCTTTCGACTAAGTCGTTGCTTAGCAACAACCGTCAATAAAGTTAGGAAATAATAAGTATTTACAATTATTTTAAAATAATTTTTCCCACTCTAATTTCAAAATCACGACTTTGACATGATTTTTCGGTTCTCGTGGGTTAAAATGCAATTCTACTAGTATAAAATAAAATTCACTTTGCTTGTGCGAAAACTGTCTCACGCTGTAAATGATCAATTTCCGCACTTGTGTCGAAATGTATATGTATTATAATCATTATAATAAGGATTTTGTTTTTCATCCCATTTTGCAATAATTCTTTGCATTTTTGTAGCGATTATATTTTGGAATTATAAAAATAGATATCTGTAAGATACTTATTAGTAATAAGATTTTGATACTAATGCAAAAGAGGCGATAATCAAGAATCATTTTTCGCACGTGTTTCGAGCACTGTTTTTCAATAAGGCGAGAGTGAAGCCTTATTTTATATAACGTGCAAAAATGTACTTTGCATTTGGAGTGAGGGAAAATATTTCTAAAATTTGATATTTTTTTAAAAATATGTAAATTTTTAGAAAATTGTATTTGTCGATATTTTGGATTCGAGGCAAGCCATTGGTTAGGTCATTGTCAAGAGCAAAATAGCTGGGACTGTAAAGAGTTCATGCAGAGTTTCGTAAGGACTTTTGAATAAAATTAATAAAAAATTTATAATAAAAATAATAAAAAATATTTAAATTTATACTAAATAATTTTTTTATTTAGAAAATTCTACATTGTACATTATTTAAATTTTTATTACAATTAGTTCTAAAAAATTCTTTAGATTATATTATTAATTTTAAATTATCTAAAAGAAAGAAAAAAATAAACAATAGAATATATTTTTAAGTTGAATTCTTTTTGTTTCTATTTGAACAGTGGCCTTCCCAATCCTTGCAATTATTAAGTTACAATTAATTACTGCATTTAAATAAAGTCTCTCGCCACCTTTTTCTGTTCTTCCATAAGAACTATTTAAAAATTAACTTTTCATATAAATAAAATATTTTACCTTGCAAGCAAGAACTAAAAGCTGTATTTTTAAATAACTTCTTATCAATTTCTTGTTTTTGTGCAGTATAACAAATTAATAAATCTCTCGAAAAGAATTTCTTTAAAATATTGTTTACCGCAGTATTAATAGATTGACGGGTATTTATATAATTTAGGAAATGAGTTTTCTGAAAATAAAACATTGTCATTATTAAAAGAACAAATTAAAAGTTTAAAATACACATTATTTTTGTTGAAAAAGCTTACAAGTTGTGAATAGATCTCCTTTCATTTTCAGGGAATGGCTTTTTTTCTGATACCAACGTTTTTACTTCTTCTAAGTTGATAGCTAAGTTTAATATCAAGGATTCATTTTTTTATTCTTTTGCTTTTACTTTTTTTTTGCTTATAGATTTTAATTTTGATTTAATATACTTACTTTCATCTAAAAAATTAAAAAATTAATTATTAAGTTTTAAGGACAAAACTATAATTTATGTATAATTCTGAATTATTTACAATGTATTAAGGTGTACATTACAATGTAATTAAGGTGTCGCTAATACCCAACTGGGGGATGCGACTTTAAGTAAATAAATAAAAACAAAATTATAAAGTGAAAGCGGTTTATTTAAATAATATTTCTATACTTTAATACTTGTTTAAAAATAAATTTATGTTGTCATAGATTACGCGAAATTTTAAGAAAATAGAACAGAGGTAGTTTACGTTTCTATAATAAGAACTTACATGATTAATTAATGGGCCTTCAATTTTAAACAAATTCCTTAATTCTTTTTACAATTTCTACTCAATAGTATTTCCTAAAAATAAGTTGCTAAATAAGTTCTGCCTATAAATAGACATTTATCATTTATTTAAAATATATTTTTGAATGATTACATTGCCAATATTTATAAATTCATTTATAAATAATATTTTTTTACAAAATTTTTTTTATAGTTTTATAATATTAATTTATACCACATCCTAAATTAAAATTATTTAAAACAATAACTTTTTAATTCTGTAATTCTTTTTTAAGAAATGGAATTTCAGTCAATTATTTATTATAAAAAAATATTCAAAATTATAAATTTAATTTTCTTATATAAATTACGAATGGAATTATAACAAATTTAAAAATAACCGCTGGAAAAAAAAAATCTCTCCAGCGGGGAATCGAACCCCGGTCTCCCGCGTGACAGGCGGGGATACTGACCACTATACTACTGAAGATGTTGCTCAGGAGCTACTTAGCTATTCTCAAATCGTTCTCACGCTCATGAGGGCCTGAACAGGCACCTGTGAATTATTATAAGGTCCTTATCAGGTGGTAATGGAGGTTAGTTAAGGGCCTTGAAATTTAAAATTGCAATATCAGGCAATTTTCAGGTCAAATTAAGGAATTAAGTTAATTTATCAAAGTAGATTATCTTTAGCCGAAAAATAATGATATCGAAAGTTAATCATTCTGCGTTAATTCAAACAAGGCAGAAAGTCGTGCGTTCTCAGCAATAACTTTATTTATTAAACAAGGCAAGATGCGATATATCTTCAGCCGAAAAATAATGACTTAAGAAACAATTTCATTTTCTTAAAAACGAAGCTAAGCATTCTACACTTGCACTATATGTTTAGCTTATTAAATATATTTTGTATTTTGTAAATTCATTTTATTACTTTGAATTGTTATAATTTCGAATATAAAATAAACTAAAATTTAAATAATTATTATTTGTTCTTATTTCTATTATCACAGATGACGTGCGCGGAAGAGCGTCCGATTATGAGCGGATGTTTATTTATTTATTTGCTCTTAGTGCTTATTCCTTGGTAATACTTAGGTGGAATTATTAATTTCCGTCTAGTTATACTTGATAGATTTGAATATTGTTGTTTGATATTCTCATAGTTGTGTCGTAGGCTTTCATACGCAAAGAATTGTTTTAGATTTAACGATATATTTGTTTGAGACGTATTTTTATTTATTATTTTTACAATTCTGTTTTGTACTGTTTGTAGTCGCCATCATTATTCATTCATTTTGTATTACTTTTAATCTCCTAGTTTTTTGCATTAGTAAAGACTGCATTATTATTTTACTCTGTATTATATATTTCATTTAAACAAACATTAAAAATCAACAACAAGAACTACATAAAATTAAAATTTTTACTATAACTTTACATATAGAAATGAAAATTTTTTTATTTAAATTTATAAAATATTATTTTTATGAATATTTTCATATTATGTCAAGTACAGCAAGTAAAATGAAATCCCAATCAAAATGATTATATTAAAAATCTATTTTTTGTTTAGATAAGTAGATTTATAAAACAAACTAATAAATTATAATCTGGTTTTAAAAAGAAATAAAACTTTCTGGGTATGTAAATAAAAGATCTTTTTTAAGCGAGAATTATTTATAAAAATTTGAATACAGATGCTTTAAAAAATAAAAAATTGTAGTCATTTTTGGTGGGAGCGTTGGAGGAAGGCCTTGGGGAGTGGGATTAGCCTGGACGCTTTTGGGTGCCCGTCTGACTGATCGCTAGGTGGCGTAGCGCTGGGTTTGTCGCGCTCGCTAGCAGACCAGTCGAGGCAACTAGATATATGTATCCAGGGTTAGAGGGTCCTCATGGAGTCTGGGACAAGGTCCATCGTCAGCCCGCTGACGAGTGTTGGTGGAAAACCCTGAGACGAAACGCCAGACTTCCTCCTGCCTCCTACAAAATAACTATGTATTCCGATCAATTAGTGTGACAAGGGAATTATAAACATTTCTTTTACATTGGTTGGTAATTCAAACAATTTTAACAATACAACTTTGTAATCTATTTCTTTTAAATTTTATTGATTTGGTTTTATTAATTCTTTCTCTTTAAATATCTTTAATAACAATGAGTCCATTGGATATTTGAAAGCTGGGACAACAATATCCAACGGTTTTTCCAACTAAAGTATTACAGTTTTCTTCTAGTTTTGATAAAGTTGAAAACATTCTTTCTATTTTTAATAGTATGCCACTTTTTAATAGTACATAATTATTTGGATCTCTAATTGTTAATTCACTATCTTTGTACAGCAACCTTGTAATTATCACACAATTTTCTTCTTTTTTACACTGTAAAATTTTAAAATTAGTTTTCTTTAACGTTTCTCGTTCACTAATTAATAATTCTTATTCCATTCTTTTACAGATTTGTACCAATAGATTATTTCTACTTCTTAAATCTTTTTTAATCTGTCCTAGGGTATTTTCAAATGGAAATGCGAAAAACTCGCTCAATAGGACATTCATATTTTTAACATCATCAATAATATGCTTTAAGCTATGCATATTTAAAACTTACGACTCTAATCCATAAAGTTGTGCCAGTAAAACAAATCTTTCAAGATATTTTCTAGCATATTCTATATATTTAAGCAGCTCTTGACAATGTTCTAAAAGCTGTATGTAGCAGCAAATATGTTGATACATATTTTCTGGCAAAATATTTTCTAAAACAAATGGACCTGTGTACAATAAAAAAAAAAACGAAATTCTGTTGCTTTCCATTTTTGGACTTTTCGAGGGGTTAATCGCCTACAAAACTGGTGCTCTAATGATTGCACTGTGCAATCGATTTCAGTGATTTCATGTAATGAGTGAAATCGATATGAAATCACTAATGTTAATAAAAAAAAGTATTAAAAAAAACGAATTAGAAATATTTTTTATTTTATTTAACATATCAAAATCAAATATTAAATTTTTATCATTTACAACTGGTGATGAAATAGGCATAACATGTTGTTTTATATTAATAAATCCTTGCACATTCATTGGAAGAGATACTAAAATATTTTTTTGCAAGTAATACCACTGACATAAAATACCTACATCTTTGGAGTTGTCACTAACTTCTGCATATAGTCACTGGAAAATTATGTATTTTTCCAGGTTGTACCCTCTAAACACGCAAAACTTAAAACTAATCCTGCATAACATTTTTTATTATTATCTAATCGTTTATAATAAGTAATAATCGCCTACTTCGATTTGGTTACATACTTGAGTGAACTTAATTTTTTCACAATTTTTATTTTTTAATTTATTTAATTCGCAGTCTCTTACTCTTTGCAATTTATCGCTACTTGAAATAAAATTGCCTTTATTTAATAACCAGCAAATGGAAGACTTACGAATTACAAGAGTATTACGTACAGAATCCTCAATGCAAATAAAAGGACTATTTGGCTTAAGCGCAGTTTTGTTTTCATATCTTTTTAAATCTAAAGATCTATTTACATTACATAATGTACTTAAGTTTTCCAATAAATTTGGTTCATAATCACCAACTATTTTTAAATCATTGGATTTTATATCAACGTCAGAAATATTATCTTGAGATTTCGGTATACTGTCGCTCCTCTTTACACGTTCTGTAAATGTAAACATTAAGCGCGCGAAGCCAAGCGACTGAGAAAAAAACTCAGATTTCCGAGAATGATTTCTGTCGAAAACTCCGACTTGTTTTTGTCAGACAGGATTTAATACGAGCGATTCACCGATTCTTTAAAAGTGAAATCGATTTCAACGTAAAAGAAATCGATCATCAGTTAATGACAAATCATTACTACCACATGACAATTTCAAATTTTCATTGTTTTTGTTTAATTCATTATCACTATTATATTTTTATATTATACTATTATATTATCACTATCATATTCTTCAGTTTCACTTAATTCTTTATCTATATACATTTCTTTATCTACAGTAGACAGAGAAAACAAAGCTTTATTTTCATCACTTTTTGATGTTTCCACTTTAAAATTATCCGAAGCTACTGTAGGAAAAGTGCACTGAGTGTGTTCAGTTTCCATAGAATCAAAATTATAATTATTTTCTGAATCAGACTTGTTTATTTCTATTATCTCTATCAGATTCTTTTGATAGTCTGCAATTATTAGTTCTAATTCTATTTAATAAAAATGAACGGTCAATTTTTTTATTTATTATGCTGAAAACAATGTAATAATAAATATATTAATTAATTAAAATAAAAAAATTAAGTTCTGATACAAGTCGTTATACATTTTTAGGCCATATTGCCAATACAAATTTATATATAATAAAATAATTTAATAATTCTTAAACTGATACACACCTTCAATTATAAACAATACTTTAATGAAATTATCTGAAATTAAATACACCGGTCGCTATTTAAAATCTTTGTCACGGGAGTTTAAATAGTCTTTACTGACATTAAGAATTTTAAAAGTCTTTGCTATAAACGAATAAACCGAAATTCATAGTTAAATTTTAAGTAAATCATAAACTGTTATTATATTTTTGCCGTCTGGGGCCTTATCACAACCCTAATCAGGACCTTCGCAGTTAATCTTATAAGGGCCTTATGATCTAGTCAGGCTACCGAAAAAATTTTCTACTCGGTTTTCTCGGTTTCTCGATTCAGAGCTTCAATTTAAAAGGTCTTGGCTAAAAAAATCGAAAATGAGGTCCTTACGATCGCCTTGTGACAGGCTCGAGGTCTTAACAGGTAACCTTATAAGGGCCTTACGATCTGGTCAGGCTACCTTAAAAATATTCTACTCGGGTTGTGATATAAAAGTTTAGTTTTTGCGTTAGTTGATCGAATGTTTTATTTATGATTGGCAAACTTTAACAAATTAAATATTTAAATTGTAAAATCTCCTAAATTATTAATGTTAGAGTTAATATCGTTCTTCTTTAATTAAAAAATTTCTTTATATTTATATCTGTAGCTATTTCTAATAACTTTTTAAATAAATCTTAATAACAAACTATCTAGCTTTATACGAGTGCAGTACAATTGTTGTATTTTTTTAATATTTACTGTACATATTATAAGTTAATATAAACTAAACTGTTTGAACGGCTTTAATATTTAAGGTCTTATTTTAGTTATTTTATCAGATATTTTAAGCATAAAAGTTGTTTTATTAATTTTGGAATGCATTTATATTCTGCTGGCTCATTTGATACAGAAATATTGCAATTTAAAGTTTTTATTTCATCCGTAATCCACAGATTAAAGAGCTGAATGGATTTTCAAACCCACTAGAACAAGCTATATCACCAAGAAATATTTTAAGAACCTGTAATAGCGATGGTTCCACGTGCAAGTATAAATCAAGTATAAATCAGATAGTTAAAATGTGTGAAATTAGTAACCAAACTATTTTTTAAGTAATTACAATTTATACTCATTAATTTCACAAGTCTTGATGCAGCAACGTATTTTATCACATATTTTATATAAAGTTTTCTGAAAGTATAAATACGAACTGTATTAATTAAAATAATATATACGTAATAAGTAAATTTAGTTTAATTAACATAAGTGCTGATTAATGGCTTTGCAGATATTTAGGCTAATTAAATAAATTCATCGAATTTACAATTCATACATAATATACATTTCTTTTACTTAAGTGAATAAAAGGGAAATTAAAATAAAAAGCAATTGCCTGATAGGAACTCTTTCATATGTGCAATTTGCACGCAAAAATTCACTTCTGGATGATTGTATCAGCAAAACAGACTCATATAAAATCCTTTAACACCTCATTCTTATCATTTTCAACTTGTGAAAGAGCATGAAAACAGGTATTAAAAATTCACATGATTTAATTTCCAACTAGTTGCTTTTCAACAAGTAGCAAACTTGAAAAGGATGATTCCAAATAATTTCACTTCGTTATAAAATAAGTTCAAGCCATATTAACGAGCAAATTTAAATAAAATAAACATATCATATTTTATGTTTATTTTATTACTATTAATAACATATTACGTTATATTTATTATATTAGCACGTATTAATTACATTATAAGATAAACTTTAAACAACAACAACAACAAAGCCGCGTCTCCGACAAGCAACTCTCCTCCTAATCATCCCAGGAAGCATTTAGCTTAGTGCAATCGCGATTCCGCGCACGTATTAATTACACTTTCGTTCTCGGCAGCGGGGGAAAAAAGGCGTCCGCGGAAAGAGAGAAGGAAGGCCTAGCCGTCGGCGCAAAAAGAAGGCCTCGGTCGGGCCGTTAATTAGCGAGCGAGCGCGCGCGCGAGCGCATAATACGACACGAAGAGGCGAGTGCTGCCCGATAAGCTAATCTCGAAAGTTCGACGTGCGCGATGTGCGAGCGGTACGGGCGGCGCGAGCTCGCACGCGCGCATCCACCTGAAAATTCGTATACGCGAAGGCGATATGCCACCTTGAGTGCGCCTCGTTTTATCGAGCGCCGGTACAACTGCCCGCAGTTTCTTCGACGTCGCGCCGCGGATTTCAGGGCCCCTTATCGCAGCGCGTCTTGTTTTTTTTTTGTTTGCGTCTCGTTTGAAGCCCCGCTGCTTCGACGCTGTGGGTCATGTGCGCGCGGCAGGTTGGAGATGAACGTAGAAATGTTCGTTTTAGCTGGCGAGATTTTTGCGAGGGGACTATCATTTAGTTTAAGGCAGCTTGTTCGAAATTCATATTTAGGTTGCAGGTAAATTAGTCAGCTTTTTCGATTATGTGCAATTTATTCGATAGATTAATAAGTGTTTAACTTTTAATTTCGCTAGGTAAAAACATCGAGACCTGCCTTCCAAAAGTTTTTTTGGTGCTTCCAGGTGAGCGCACACTGAGAAAAAAATTTCTTTAAATCAAAGAAAGTTTCATTGCGGGCAACCGGTTAAATATTTTTTGATTCAAAGAAAACATTCTTTAATTCAAAGAAACCCCTTTTTAATGACAAGAAAGTTTATTTAAAAGAAGAAAATTACTTTCCATTAAAAAGGGGTTTCTTTGAATTAA
>JAWWML010000031.1:2799374-2820589 GCA_035047165.1 Ormyrus rosae | reverse complement strand
AATGTTTTCTTTGAATCAAAAAAATATTTAACCGATTGCCCGCAATGAAGCTTTCTTTGATTTAAAGAAATTTTTTTCTCAGTGCAGCTAAAATATATTTCATTGTATTTCTGCGCTCGTTTGCATCCGTCACTGAATGTTAAAAACTTGTAATAAACAACGACGTATTAAGCCAACGGGAATCTAATTACACCAGCCACTAAAATAAGTCACCCGACCCCGACCATTACCCTTTCGCTCGGCGCAAAAGCGCGGAATCGCGGCAGCCAAAGCAGCCGGCTAACGAGCCCCAGATAAGCAGTTCGCGCCGACTTCCTTTCGCGCGAGGCGCAGGCAATCCTCCCCGCGCGCTTTCTCGCTCCGGCGCATTTATTCTCGCGCACGCGCGGGGTATACTTATTAGGGCCCGGCGCGCGATCCTGTGGGGCCCGCATTTACATCGCCGGCTGAATTAAACGGAGTTGTTGTGTATAGAGTTGTTGTATACACTTGCACGGAGCGGTTTTATCACCTTTTTATTAGAACTGAATGCGGATGGTGGTAGCTTTTTTTTTATGGCGCAGAAGAATGATGTGCGCGTGCGCGCATTGTTTTTTCTAGGTTTACGATCGATTAATTAGAGGTGGTAGAAGAGTCGGGCGGCTATCTTGATATTTAGATCGTTAGCGTAAATATAGCTTTATTAAAGTAGTTTATAATATGTGGCGTGCATTCATTTTATGCTGGATAGAGTTGTTGCTGAATGAAAATTCTACCTTGTCTTATTAACGAGTTTATTAAAACATAAATGTGAAATGTAAGTCACATTTGTAAAAATTGTTTTAATGTAAAAACTTTTTAACAAATTTATAAAATTCATATTGTAGTTACTGTATAGTCAATTATATTTTAATAATTTTTTTATGATACATGTAGCTCATCTGTATGCAATCTTACATTTTCCAAATTTAATTCCGGTTATTGCATTGTGCTCATTATAATGGCAGATTGTAAAATAATTTAAGAATCGTTTCAAAAGATTTATTTTTCTACTTTACAAATGAAAACGCACAATGCTGCTCGGAAAGTAACATGTGCTTCTCGAAGTATTTAGTAAAAAGAAAATGTACTCGAGGCACATTTGGCTTGACAGATGTGAAGGCAAAATAACGTCAACAATATAATTATAAGTATAAAAAAATGCCCTGGCACGATTATAATATACTTGAATAATATCGTCATAAGTATCTTTTAAAAGACTCCTTTCGCGTTACTAATCAAAAATAATAAATTGCGTCGAAAGCGAGAGATAATTTCGTAATGTAAACCAATTAATTAAAAAGTGTGTGTATTCAAATTTTGCATTATTAGCAATTAACCGTTTTCTTTTCTAGATTTCACATCGCACCCACTCGATTCTTTTAAAATTCATCTCATTATAAAAAGCTGCTTTAAAGTAAAGCCTTCTCTTCCCACATTATGTATCGCTAAAAAAGCAATAAACCCACGCAATGAATCTCCAAAAAGCCTTTTCCTACCCGTCATTAACCTCCTCTTATTAACAGCGTCTCATCTCGCCGCGCATCAATCTCAATTACACAAGCCCCAACAAATGAATTCATCACGGCGAATTTACACAATTTTTCGCCTCGTAATTATTAATCACACTCGTCCATCCTCGCCCGAAACGAACGTCGCCCAGCCAACGATCCGCGCCGTTTCTAAAAACATCCTCTCTCTCGAAAAAGAGAGGAAAAAAAAGCGAAAGGAGGAAATAGCCATCGGAACGATCGTTAAACCGCTTCATCGTTCGGCTGTGACCGGCGAAAAAAGGTCCTCCCAAAAGAGAGAGAGAGAGAGAGAAGCTTAAAAAAAAAGAAATCGGGCGTGCCCCGGGGGCAGAGTGATAGCGGAGCGTCGGCTTAAATACTCGCACGGGGAGATTCATTTCCATATTGTAATGTCCCGTATCCTGTTGGCCCGCCGATATTATGCGCCCGACAAACCATTTAGAACCAGGTGTTAAATTGTCTGTGACGCCGGGCGAGCGTTTGCGCGTTAAAACCTGGCCTTTCTGGCTGATTATAATAATGCAGGCCCGGCCGATGACTGCGTCCGAGGCCCGAAAAAACTGCCTTATTTGTGTATCGGTGTTTGCCGAGCCGCGATCACACAATTATTCGGGCCTCACGATTTTAGAAAGGATGTGCTGCGATCGCTGCTTGCGGTGTTTGTGTGGGAACGGTTTGTTTACTTATTTACTTTTCGCCCAGTGATAAAAGCGAAGTACAGTTCTTTTAGATTAATTTTGTTTGAAAAAAGTTTTTGTTTGAAAGAAATTTTAACATTACAAATCTGGTTTAATTAATGAGTTTAAATTTTTTATTATATCTCGCAGAACGTTATTGTTCGCTTTCAACGAATTTTCTCAAATAAAAAATTGAATTTACGAGGCAACTAAATAATTATCTGCGCAATATTTCAGGCAGTTAATAAGCAATCTTACCAAAGGTGACTCAGATCGCGAGGCAAGATTAAACATCCAACTAATAACCATAAATCGGTCGGAAAGCCAAAAATGTAGTCCACCGTGAAATCAGCTCGACCCACGCGACTCACCTAACCCATCTCCGAAACTATTTAACCTCGCACACATCATCCCAACGACTCGTCCACTCGAAATTGCAGCAGCCTCCCACCTCGAATAAGGCAAGAGGCAACGCCGGGCGAGGTGCGTCGATTATCGCGGAGCTCGACTTCCTGTTGACGTCAGTCGCGCGCGGCCGCGGCTCGAAAAATCGAGCCTGGGAATTACGTCGCGCGTCGCGGAAATCGCTCCGTATAAGCGTCTCTCGGGCGGATGATGAAAACGAGGCTGCTCGACGTGCTAATGTCTCTCGCCGCCCTGGAGGAGCTCTCTGCACGGAGAAGGAATCGCGGTGGTAACCGGTATTAGATTGCCAGCTGCCGGAGCGCGTCGGCGAGCTCCGCGGCACGAGATAATTCGGATTACCGATACGGCGGCCGATTTATCGGCGGCTTATCGCTCGACAGGTGTTGTAATCGCAGGTGATGTATTAGGAAGACGCTGATTATTATTTGCCGGTCTTTTTCTTTCGATTTCTCGAGAGATGTTTGCCTTTTGCTTTTGGGCGAATGTTTATAAGCTGGATAAGATGGGTTGACGGTATGTAACTTAATCATGTGAGATGCTGGGTTATTTTCAGTCGTAAATAATAATCTTATCTTGTGTGGAAGATAGTCAGAGTTAATTACCATAGTTATAGGAAAGAACGTTAAGCAGCAATGATGCTTTAGACTGAAAATTGTTCAACGTGTAATCGATGTATATTTATTATATTACGAAGTAGTTTAATTTTGTTTTTATTGTATGATTGCTCGGCGATTCAAGTAGTTTGTAAGAAATCCGAGATTTTATATTGCTATTACAACAGGTGTACCTTGCCCCCAGATCAGATAGAAATAGTTATATAAACCAACAAATCACGCAATCTTTCAACATTCATTGTTTTACAAGAAGCGCATATAGGCAGCAAAAATAGCAGCGAGCAGCTCTAATTCTCCAGTAAACCACAACTACATTATTTACATATCTCAGTTTAAAGCGCTTCTCTCAACATAATCCCCCAGCTCAACCGACAAAGACACGAGAAAAAAAAGACGCGCCGCCTTTTCCTCCCGGCGGAGTGTACGTACACCCCGACGAGCGGCCTCTTATACCGCTTGTAAATAAATAATAACTCGTCGATCATCGCAAAACTACGCCGCGCGAGAAAGCGCCGGGGCAATAAATCTTGTCGCGATCGAGTATGGGGTGTGGTCAAACGCAGCGTCTCCACAAATCTATGAACCTCTCGCGCGCAGCGACGGGATACGTCCGGGAGCGGTGGTCAAGCGGCGCGCGATCGTCTCGTGTAATATGTTCGCGTCAGCGGCATTTTCGTCCCTCTCTCCCCCCCTCGAGCTGCCAGTGATTAATGTCCGAAAGAGGTCAGCCGCTGAGATTCGCCGCTGGGAAAGTCCGGGCGGGAAAAAAAGAATAGCCTCGCGCGTTTCTCGTTTCTCGACTTGGGCACGCATTTTTTTCGGTGCAAGTGTTGCCCCGGAAAATTTGGCGAGGGTGAGGAAGGCGATTTTGCGGTTGCATCTATGTATAGTCTGTATTTAAATTTATTACGTTGATCTTATGCTCAGTTGTAAAGGTTGCTCACATTATTGATCTGTCTGAGCTTCGATTCGTTTTAATCCAGTGTTAGCATAAGACGTATAGACAATCATTTTCAATCGCCGCAGAGAAATATTCAATGCGTCATACCATGAAAGCCGTTTTTACAGTGTTTGAAGGTGTACAATGTGACAAACAAGCGCGACATATGAAATGAAATGATACACCTTTTGCTTGTAAAACGCTAATTAAACTCCCTCGTCGTTTGTGCACAGCCGTAATTTCTTCTCTTCTTTCGAACTCTTTTATAAGATTTGGGCAACGCCTCGTCACAATGAAACTCGCGTGCGCTCGAAACGTTTAAGAACACCGCACTGTGTATGCCCTCTTCTTCCTTTTCGTGCAATGTGTTTTGCGCTCTCGATCCTCGAGAAGGGACATCTGGCCTTGCGACATTTCCCACATAACGCAACACTTCCATCGAAGGGGAGAGACGGTACAAAAAGGGAAGAAGGAAGAAGGAACAAATTACAGAGTGTACTTTTTGTATTTAATTCAAAATTGTGAATTTTTTTAAGGTACTTGGTAAAGATTGGATAAGCTTCAAGATCGGCTATGAATATAATTTGTTCCATTTTAACTATCCCTTTGCTTTCTAAAAAATTGTTATGCTTTCAAATTGATAAATTTATTAAAATTTTACTATTCGTTTAATACTCTTACAGCAAATTAACAAAAGTAGACTGTAAAACGAAAATCGAAACATGATTCGGCAAAGTCTCAAGGTTCGCGAAGTAATGAATAAATATTAAAAGTCTTCTCATTAAATAACGTGCGTCATAGGCTAGCAAAAATGTAGCTCGGTATAGAAAAGTGGCCGTATTGTTTCCGCAAAAACAAGATTTGTCGCGTAAGCATTTACGGGATCATCATTATTGCGACGACTTTTAGTCTTACGTAAAGTGAGAAATTGACTCGAGACCAAAGAACAGTTTTATTTATCTGCGTTTAAAAAAATAAACTTGCTATTCCTTTACTATAATATTCTTCTACTGTAATAACCAAAATAATTTAGACCGCTGAAAGATCGATAAAGCTTATTCCAATCAAAATCTCTGACGTACGATAAAAGTCGAAGTTAACAATATTATCGATATGCAACAGTATAAAATTAAGAGTCACAATGCCGCTTTAATTCTTTCGACCTCTCTATCCTGTCCACTCCATACCCACGAAACTAACTCCCGATCAGCGAACTGAACAAAAAAGGCACTCGCATACGCAACAGGCCCACCTCGTGCATTCGTCGTAGTGCAAACTACATCGTACGGCCGCGAGCAACATCCACAGCCGTGCAATTACCGCGTTACATCCCGCGTACTCGCGTGATCCCCCGGCCTCTCTCTCTCTCTCTCTCTCTCTCTCTCTCTCGCTCGTCGTTCACGTGCACGTTTCACTTAGTCGTACACACAAAGTGTATATACGTCTCGCCGTCGATAGCGGAATCGCGCACGAACGCGGGGAGTTCGCGCCGCTTTTCTCACCTCCGCGGGCCTTGTAATTTTCGAGGCGTAAGATACTCGGTTCCCTCTCGCACCTGCAACCTGTTTTTCTCAAGGATATGTATGATGTCGGAGAGGCGTTTCTCACACAGCTGATGGATAATGCCGCGGCGCGCGAGGGAAATATCCTCTCTGCGCTCTCGGCTGTCTGGCCGATGATGAGTGCGCCAGAACGAAAAGTTTTCTGCGGCTCGGAGTCGATCTGCATTTTGCGGGAGATGATACGTATTGAGGAAAATTTTTAGATTGCCGCCGGATGAGGGAACTGAGGGGAATCGTTTTTTAGAATTTAATAGTATTGCTTCTCATTGCGATGGAAATTGTGTTATCGTTAGAAGCTTTCTCTACTTTTAATGTGCTTAAAAAAAAAAACAAATGTTTTAATATTAAAAACATACTAAATGGTATTGTACTCAGAATCTGCATTCATTGTATATTCCAATAAAGAACATTCGTATGCAATCAGTCTGCAATTTCGAAACTGAAATGCCCGGCGAATCATGTAACAAAGTAGTCGGATGTCCTTAAAATTTAATCGAACAGGAGTGCGAGGCCGCTGCGCGCAGGAAGTGAAAAATAATGTGTACGACGTTAGCCGACGGTCTGGCGAGAAGGCCAGATCGCATATGGCGTACCTGACTTTCAGGATATAGGAATTAGTTCGCCTTTTTCTTTTCGGAAAAAAAAGGTGTCGAAAAAGGGAATACGAGATCGTCGATTATACACTTTGTAAGAGGATGCAACATCTCACTTCATCATCGCATTATATGTAAGCAGTTTTTTTTTTTTTTTTTTCGAAGCGTATATAATTAGGATCTTCTTCGAAGCAATTTTCTGTACCCGCGTATTCAACAAAAAAATTTTTTTTTCCAAAAATAAAAAGTTTTCCGACTACGTAGAAGTGTGATTAAAATTTTTAAATAAAACGTTAAAAAAAATTCATGCAGGAATTGGTCTACGTTTAACTTTATAAATATTATGCAAAAACAATTTTGGATCGGTGCAAAGTGAAGAAACCAAGAAGCGATTGGGTTTAATTTATTTTTAAATTCCATAACCATAAACGAACTTTTAAAATTACTTAAATCACAAGAGTTAAAACTGCGTCCAACGACAAGGAACGTACGCATATCCAAACGACACGAAAACCCAGAAAAATCTAACTCACATCCCCGTCAGACTTTAACCGCGTTAGGAAGTCACGAGTCCTTCCGGCACTTAATTCGTTGCCTCCACGCACGTCGCACACGGCGTTATAACAGTCGCACCCTCGTGAGCTCTGCTCGCGCGCGACTTTTCGATGCCCCGCTCTTCGTATTATATATCCAGGGGAGGAATTTAGTGCTTCCTCTCTCGGTTTGTCTTCCGCCTCTTCTTTCTCCTCTCCTCCTTTGCTCATCGGCCGGGCCCGATATTTATGCATGCGAGGCTGATTTTACGCATTAACGGACTAGAACGAAGACACGGAGCGAGGGGGGGGGGGGAGGGGAGCTCGGGGTTATCGGATATTTATAATCGCTCTTCCTTCTTTTTTGCGCGCTCGACTTTTTCAGAGAGCGATCCAAAAAGAGCTACTGCCTGCTCGTTTTCGGTTATATGTCGGACGGGGCCGTTGTGTGCGCGAGACTCGTTAGGGAAATTTTATTGGAGAGGCGATTGAGTTCATTAGTTTCTGTTTACAGCTTTGGGTTTTAGGTTTATGTGCGCGGTTTTCGATGAATTGTAAATTGAGTATTGACAGGCCTTTTCAAGTCACGGAAAGGAAATTATTTATTGAAGTTTCGTGCCTGCGCATAGTTCATATTATACTAATTGACTTTTAACATCAAATATTTTCAGATAAATAAATAATTCCTTTTTTATGAGCTCTATATCTACATTCATTTTTATAGCGCTGATTCTCCAACTGTTTTATTTATTTATTTATTCAAAACCAGAGTATTTGACCAATAGATACATAGTATGATTATACATAAATACACATTACATTACAAAATAAAAGTAAGTAATCTAGCAGAGGAGAGAACTCCTGTTCGCTAGTCTGGCACTCTTAATAATTAAAATTTAAAACTAATATAGTTAATGTTCCCTGGTTCTGTCACTTTGAGAAACACAAGTAGCTGAAGGCTATAAGGTCAAGTCGACATTTAAATTATTTTTACACAGTATTTTATATGTTTGAAGAAATAAAATAAATAGTTTTATTGATGATTTGAAGAAAGAATCATTAGATAACTAACACCAGCCCAAAGACATTATACCACCAGACAACCGATGAATTTAATAAGACACTTCTCGCGAGCATAATCCGTTCCGCCAAGAATCAAACACCTGCACTCGAAAACATACCGCTTTACCATTATTCTCCGGAGATCTAATTAATCGCGTCAAGTGTCCTCCTCCCCCGAGATTCCGTCCCGATCCACGAAAATCAGCCACAAAAGCCCCGCAACGAAGCTCCTTCCCTCCGCCCCGGCCTTAGGAGAGATTCACATTACGCCGAATCCAGCGTGACCAATCCAGTATCTCTCATCTCCCGCGGCGCCACGAGCCGAATCGCCGCAATATTGCCGTCCGCAAACATCGTCCGAGAAACCACCGCCCCCCTCGAGTTTTCTCGATTTTACACGCCCGATCCGGGCCGACATTAATCAAGGGGGAGTTAGCCTTTTTTTTCTCCGGCGGCCCGCGCCGAAAGTGAAAATTGACGGGTGTCCCCCGATCGTTTCACGGTATAATTGAGCGTGACCTATGTAGGTCCCGGATTTGATAAGAGGACGGACCGTGGCTATTTTTCGGCTGTACTCTTGCGGAATCGATGTGGATATTGTTGTGGGGGACGGCGGTCGGTAAATTCGGACGTGAGCTGCGTGCCGAACGGGGACGGGATTCCGGGGATCTGGCGGGATTCTGGGCTTTCATTTTTTTTTTTTTTTTGCTCTCTTCGTATTATTGGGATTTGGTTATGCGAGGGCTTCTAAGTTGAGGTCTACTTGACGTTTTAGGTAAGATGAAAATATTTTTAAATTGGAATTTCTAGTATGTCGTAGACATTTTATGAAGGCAGTTTCTCGATATTTTTCGTTATTAATTGATTTTGGAAATTTAATTAGAAATAGTACATTCCTTGATTTAGACCACAATTATTATTATCTAACTGCAAAGTCTTTAATTCAATTTAAAAAGAAAGTTGATGTAGGAAATGAGAACTTTTTTGAACAAATTCATGATTCTGATCTCGTTTTTTTAACTCCGATAAAACTTGAATAATACGGTATTCTTTTACAAGTCGCTGTTTTAGTTCTATAAACTTTCGATAAATAACGCGCACGTAGATTACAAGAAAAGAAGAGGAATCGCATCGGTCCCAAGTTCCATAAAATATGGCACCTTATCAGCGGCCGAAGATCAGAGTGAAAATTGAAGTTTCCACCCGGTCGTTTCACGGTATAATTAAGCTCGCCGATAAGCACTCGTCCGTCTGGAATGGCCACTTTTCTGTAAAATCGATGTCCGCGTCCATATACT
This sequence comes from Ormyrus rosae, assembly GCA_035047165.1. Lineage (NCBI taxonomy): Eukaryota > Metazoa > Arthropoda > Insecta > Hymenoptera > Ormyridae > Ormyrus > Ormyrus rosae. Next base: position 2,811,334 of record JAWWML010000031.1, on the reverse strand, counting down.
ATCTGCTCTCTTCCCGCTATCTCCTCTACATCTCTCTTTTCGCGCTGCTACACATATTCCCAAACTGACCCCGGGGGTTGGGGTTTGTTTTTCGCTCTTTTACGACGACTCTTGGCTCTTGACCCCGTCGATTCTTCTTCTCGGCGGAGATCCCGGCAATTAATCTGAAATTGGATAGGAGTGGATGGACTGCCGCTCGATGTCCTTCCCCTCTTCCTTCTATCTCTCGCGCCGACGTACGTTTTTCCGTGTGTGTGTGTGTCTCTGTGCGCGCGGCTGCGTCGCCGCTGAAAACGGCAGCAGGGGTGGATCGGACACATATCGGGGTCGGACACCCCCCGGCGTGTGTATGTGAAAGACGAGAGAACGATGTTACGCAACAGAAGCTCCACGGTAATTCGAAAGGCGACTAGAGCTCTCTCGGCTCGCATTTTCCGCCGGACGCGGCTGTATATGCGGCCTGGTGTGCGGAGATTGATACGAGTGAATTGCATGTCGTCCGTGAGTGTAATCTTCTAATTCTTTCGAATGGGGATTTCGCTTCCACGGTATTCTCGTTGACGTTTCTTTTGAGGATCTTTTTTTAATGTTCGTACGTAGGTTTTGGAGAAAATTTAACTGTTTTTTTTTGTAATAAAATTATTCTATAACTTTAAAACATATCTGTTTGTATATCTGGGGTATATCTGTTAATCTAGATTAATGAATATGTTTGAAAGAAGTTATGATTCCATCTACGTTAATAAAATAATTATATTAAAAACTTAATTTATGGATTCAGGTTGTAATTTTTCAAATCAATTAATTAAAATGGAGTACCTCTATTTTGGGTTGATGAAGATTACAATCACGAAATAATACTTTACGTATAATGAACAGTAGGTATAATTGATCCAAACATGTAATTTAACCTTACACCAGCAGATTACATCCTAACATAGACGTAGAGACAACACAATGGAGCGCACAGCGATCTAAGTAAACGAAGACATCAATTACAATTTTCCACGTAATTTAGCAGCTAAACATCAATATCCCCAAATGCATATAGAAAGCAGACGAAATCAATAACAGCGGAGTCATCCTCTTGGCGCAGCCTACATACGACAGAATCCACGCCGGCGTCGTGCACAATGCCGCTCGGACACCCGAAACGCAATTACCCCCGGTCTCATCGGCCGTAAGTGCACTGCGCCCTCGTGAGCACAATGCGCGAGTGCTCGTGCTCGAGGCTCGAAGTGTTCGCGGAGCTTTCTTGAAACGTAAAGGGCAAAAAAAAAAAGGGAAGGGACACATCGGAATCGCACATGTTCCCGTTTTCTATATATCCTCTCGGCGCGAGTATCTATCTACTCTCTTGAATTGAAGTTCAGTTTTATAGATCTATTGCTTTGCGACGGGATGAAGAGAGCTCGCTCCGATAGAGTCGGGAATCCGAGTCTGGAAATACCTGGGGATGAAAAATTTGAGAAAAATTTAGGCTGCTTCAAATGGCGACTGATTTTATGATTTAGAATAGTTAAAGATTCAAAAGTATTGAACAACAGTCCAGTCTGCGACAAAAAAGAAGAAAGTTAAGCAATAAGCCTCAAATAGAGAAATCGAAATAATGATAGATAGAATTAGACGATAGAGACGAACGCAGGGGGGAAATGGAAACACGCAAGGAAGAGAGAGAGAGAGAGAGAGAGAGTCAGTGGGGTAGTGTTCATTCGGGCGAAAGTACGGTGATCACACAGAACATTGAGCAGCGCCGACGCCGACTGCGCCAAATTATAACTTATTTTATGACTTTTTTGCACCGGTCATTTAACCCCCGCTACCCAACGCCAAGGGGACGAAAAAAAAAAAATAAGCGTCACGGCGGTCCGTCGCACTGCGACGGAGTCGGAAATGAAATCGCACTCTAATAACTTCCAGGCGCGTGGATGATCCCTTCCTCGTTAAAAGCGGCACGGAGCGGACGAATTTTCTCACAGAAAGCCGGGATTTGGGGAAAAGGCCAATCCTTTTAGGGAGGGGGAGGGGGCGACGATAAATCATCCCCTTTTTTTACTTCTTTTCCGTACATATTTTTTTGGCCGGGAGAGAGGACGTATGTCGGGGATATTAGTTACCTTCTAGTTGCGCACTCGCGTACGTCCGCTTTGAGCCGTTTTTTCGGGGGCTTTGTAAGTGATTTCGGAGAGAGAGCAGTCAAAGTTTTTTCGGCGCCGGGATTGAAGGGTGAAAAACGTTTCGAATTTTTTTTCAGGTGTTTCGTAAATGTGCATGCGCGAAACGTTCCGACCTGAAGGTTGACGGCTTTTATAATTTTTAGTCGTTTATCATTATTTACATTTTTAGCGTTTGAATTGCTTTTTTTTTATATTTAGCTTCCGAATTCAAGTGAGATTTTAAATATAGATTGAAAATTATGAAGTTAACTAATGTAATTTAAATAAATAAAGTTTCCTTCTGGGTTCTTATACATTGAGAGAAGAAATATAGTAAAAATTACCATACTGTTTAGTAAAGCCACCATAGACTGTCAAAACCAAAAAAATTACTATACTTGGTAAGAAATTTTACTATATACTATTTGATAAATTTTCCTATATAGTATGGTAACTCTTTTGGTTTTGACAGTCTGTGGTGGTCTTACTAAGCAGTATGGCAATTTTTACTAAACTTTTCTCTCACAAGGAGAGTGTATACCAGGAGTTAAAATACTGTACCGTTAATAGTTGAGTAGTTATAAGCGATTAAACAAAAATCGATTTTTTATAGATTTTCGCTAAAAGAGCACATAACTTTTGAAAAATCGAGCGTTAGGCCAAACGGATGCGGCTTCCTTCACATTTTAACGTTAGAAAACATCCCAAAGTTACAGGAAAATCCATTACTCAAATGTGGTACACTCTCGTTAAGTGTACGATAATAATGATGAGTTATACATATTTTTAAATATTAAATCAATTAAAACCAGTCTACTTTACTTGAGCTCTTCGCTCAAGTTTTCTAACAAACAATAAGTTTCTCCAGCGAGGTCACTTTAAAAAAAAATGCACTAAAACGCTCAACCTTCAACAATAGCCCCGAATTTCTCGCTCGCTAAGCGTCGGGGATAAAAAGCGCGTTGATTAATGGGGCATTCGGGGCTCGACAGTTGTATATATATTCGGATGTTAGCACGCGTGATTTAATAAAAAGCATGTCTACGTGCTTCCTCCCCCAAATAAGAGCCGACGCGCCGCGTAATAAGTTTAGCTCCCGCGGCGCTCGCGCCACCGCCATAAAGCACCGCCGCAAATTCGAGTCACCCGGCGTGATGAGCCCCGACGCCGCCGCCGACGACGACGCTTCCCTTTATCGCGTTTCTCGATTTCCGAGCCTTTGCCTCGCACACTTATATACGCGAGAGCTGCTTCCGTCATTAATTTTGGCTCTTATTACTCATACGATTTTCTCTACGTCGACGTGGTCGTTTTCCGATTTGACGTTTTAATTGATGTAGTCGTATGTCGTACTGCGGTAATGATAATTTTATGAATATTTTACTGTATTCAGGCGGAAAAGTCATCTTAAAAGATTCATGAAATTTACGTATTTCGTAATGACTAGAATTTTCCAAGCCGTATTATCAATTCGACAATAATAGCCATTTCACCACGTCCATGCGAATGTGCGCATTAGAAATGTATATGCCAACGCACAAATATAGATTCATAAATACTTGCGGTACGTTTATATATATACGCTACGTAAGCTTTCCTTCCCCATCGCGACTCTCTGCGACGTTTTCGCCGGTTCCACTCGGTCGCGTCGCGAGCCTTCATCGATCCCCCGGGGAAGTTGTTCCGCGGTAGTCGTCGTCTATGTACGCGTGCATTAATTTATCATTCGCTTCTTTAATTACGCGCAGCCGGGGATAATTTTTTCGTTACGTACCGGAATGAAAATCATGGAGCTTTTCTTCTTGGAATAAATTCGATCGTTATAGATATTTTTAGGTGTAAGATTCAGGAAAATGTCGTTTATCATATTGTATACCTATATGTTTGTGTGCAATTTCATGCGATGTTACTTTTGTTCTTCTACCCAATTATCGATCCAATACCCAATGGCTTAAAAGATTCCTTCCTCAACATTTCCTTCCCAATAAAAGCGTTTCCCGCTTGTTTCCGATCCTCAAAAAAGCAGCAAACACATCCTCGAGCGCGAATTCGTTCCTCCCCCAATACCTCGGCTCGCGACTCCTCCTAGAGCCATACGCTTCCTCATTCCGTCTGGCGTGGCACACTCCATTCTCAGGCAAAGCAGTCGCGCGCAGAGAGAGAGAGAGAGAGAGCCTTTGAGGCTTTGGCGTCCTTTCGGCGCGTCCCTGAGAGCTGTATTGGGCGTATCGCTGCCGATTCAATGAGATTCCCACGCGGTAACCCGGAAAAAAATCTCTCTCTCTCTCTCTCTCGCCCGCGAGCCTCGGGCATTCTTCCCGCGCCCCGTTTTTGTTCGGAACTTTTTTCGCCCGAACCGCGTGTATGCGTAAGCGAGGATTTTTGTCGTGCCGCTAAAGCTGACTGCAAGTCTCGCTGCTTAATTGCCGGCCGCCGCTGATTTTCGCCTCCGAGATTTTCGCTCGCGCGGCGAGCATTAATTAGAGTCGTTGAGGAGGTTCACCTCGTTTCGCCAGATTCTACAGGCGCTGAATAGATAGCGAAGTTCAATGTTTTAATATAAGTATTATTTTCTTATTATTAATATGCAGGGCTTGCGAGATAGTTTGGCGCTGACTGAACAACAACCATCACGTTGAAAACGGCCACAGCTAAAATAACTGTAATGAAGATCGTAAATCCTTGAAAAAATCAAAAAACATTATTAACAAAGCAACGAAAAATATTCCTCGAATAAAATAACAAACCAAAAACCAACGCTCAATCGTAAATCCTCCCGAAAAAAGTTTTCCTCCTCGCAGCGGCAGCAGCAGCCCGGCTACCCTCGGCGCTTGTCTTCTCGAGCCTTTCCCTCTCGTAAAGTTAGCCGTCCGAGCTCTTACTTCACGCTCGGCCAACTGCTCACCCTCTCGAGCGTCTTATACAGAGGCCAGCGTCGCCGCTCCCGAAAGGGATGTCTAATTCCAGCTTGATCGCGTCTGATCGATGCTCTCTCTCTCTTCCGCGCGACCCTCCGAAACGGCGGGATATATACAGCCGACGAGAGTCCGGGAGAATTATCGTCCGGAAGCTGGGTGGCGTACGGGCGCGTGCTGGGGCCCTTTATTGAATTCCCGGATGATCCTGGGGTGTGCCGCCTCGCCGCGAGGAGCGAGGAGCGTTTTACATTTTAATGGAATCCTAATTGTTTTATCGTCCGTTTGACGCTTCCTTCGCTTTTTGGTCGAGAGAGAGAGAGAGAGACCCTTTAGCGGCTGCTCTCTCTCGCTGATCAATTGCGTGGATGTGCAAATTTTTTTGGCGCGTATATATTCGCCGCTGAACTTTGTCGAGGGTGAATAAACGGTGGTTATATGAAAAAATGTACTGAACAATGTTGGATGATTTTTTGTACGGTACAAATCTAAATCAAATTAACAGCCAGAGTATAACTCGTACAAGTACTTTTCTCCCCGAGATATTGACAAAACAAGCGAAGCAAATTCCTTCTTCCCAGGCTCGACATCCACCATTTTCGAAGCCACTCTCCCTCCGCAGTCGAAAGAACTGCCCTCCCGCGGCAAGTAGCCAGCCAGCATGATTCTTTTGTTTTACTTCCCCGGATCCCGGGGCTTCCCTTCCGCGCCGCGCAGCCTCTCCTCCAACGTCCCGCGTCCACTTAGTCCCCTTCACCTCCTCGGACAGCCAGATAAGAAGACGCGCATACGCGCGCGGGCGACCTTATCTTATCGGCCCGAGAGAGAGCGAGATACGCACAAGGAAACTGAGGAAAAAGAGAGAAACTCGTGCGCGTCAAAGCCACGCCTTAATTAAGACCGAGGGTCTTTTGTGCGCGCGGTGGTGGGTTCGATCATCGGATATATATATATACAACTGGGGAGAGACGAATCGAAGATAGCGGCTCTCCGCCGTCGGTGTAAGGAAGAAGCGGTTTGTCACGCTCGGACTGTTAAACTTCGAGAGGACGATGGCTTTGTCGTTACGCGGCGCGGGCTAAATATTAGGGTGTGGAATTGGACTTTTGGGATACGTCGGGCGACTGTGCGACTCTATACGATGCGCTTATCTTGAGTTAAGGAACTTTACTGCTTGCGTATGCCAGATGTGCTTTTACCTATATAGAGCTCGGGAAAAACTTATTTTTACGGTTTTTTGATTAAACAAAACGAGGATAACTAACAAAGTCGCTTTCTACCGCAGATAAGCTGAACAATTATTTAACAATTAGTGAGCTTTACCTAATAAAATCGTCCATTTAAACGTTTAAGAATTACAAGACGGGAAAATTGATACATTACATTACAAACTATAATTTAATATAACCATAATAAAGTCCCCGCGCACAAGCATTACAATACATCAATAAATTAAGACCGCTATAATTAACTCACCCGTGTGCGTAAACGTCTCTAAATAAATAAAGTTATGTACCTCGCACACTCGCAAGCACCCTCCAATACACGCTTCATAAATACGCCGACATTTGCACACACCGACACGCGAGCTTTAATACAACGCACAAGGCGCGTGGACGCGCGGGCAAAAAGAGAGGCCAAATAAGAGAAAAAAAAGGGACGCGGCCAGGGGACTGCTCCTTTTTCTGCGGCCGAGAAAACGGAAAGGGTGAAGCCGGGAGAGCCGGACGGAGAAAGAGAGAAGGAGATAAAAGTTAGATTTATAGATAGGAATAGCTCGCGAGAGAGAGCGCGCACATGTACGTACGAGAGAGAGGGACGGAAGGAGTCGGCGCGCATTTCGTATTCCTCGCGTATTACGCCTTTATCTCTCCGCATTTTTATTGCATGACGCCGCCGCCGCCGCCGCCGCAGCCGCAGCCGCGCGCACACGGACCGGAATATGTTTTATTTATATTTCATATTTCGTGCACGCAGAGACGAGATAGCCGCTCTGGGGAGGCTGGCTCTCTTGGCTCTCTCGCGCGTCCGGTCCTGCGCGCGCGCGCGGCCAAGCGTTGTTCGCCGCTCGAATTTGCTGGCTGGATTAGAAATAGGGGCAAATACGGCCGGGGATTTGGGCGGGATTCTTTTTTTTTGTTTTTTTTTTCGGCCTCGCGGCGCTGGATGTCGGCTGATCGGATTTTTCTTTTGTTCTTCGGGCCTTTTGCGAAAGGCGGATGATGTTTGGATGTGCTGTCGATGGAAATAATGTTATTTTAAAGTTCTGTGTAAACATTATTATTAGAACTGTATACTATTCAGCATACAAAATTTTCTTCTTTTTCTAGATTTTACACATTAAAAAAATATATCTAATTTCTTTAACCGCATTGTTTCAAAATCTTCATTTTCATCAAAACACTTGGTTTTGAAGAATACCAAAATCAATTATTTAATTCCGGAATCTTCTCGAAACGACAACCGAAAAGTCGAGATTTCCGGCGAAAGCTGGAAAGCGCGCGGCGAAATTCAAGGCCCGACGTGGCGGCGTGCGTGCGCTTGGATCCTCCGAGGCATACATTACCGCCGCGTAATTCATTCTCGGAAGGACTGCACAGTGGGAGAGAGGGAGATCGAGCCACCGGGAGCGTACGCGATTAATTTATCTCTCTCTCTGTCTCTCTCTCTCTCTCCGCGCCGGCTAATTAAAATGGACTCAGCTTCCGAATGCGCGCACGCGCGCGTTTCGTGTCCGCCTCGCCGCGGGTCGCGGAGCTGCCGCGTTTTGCCGCCGAGTGTATTATGCTGTTTAACCATTTTCTTTTTTTTTTTTTCATCCCGCAGCCGAAGGAAAGCGAGCGGCGAGCCGAGCGCTTTCGTCGATATATATATGCGTGCCTCTTCTGCGGGAAACTGTTTTGTGCATTAAGAGATAAGTAACGCAAGCGCGCGTACGATCTGTGCTGTGGATTTTTTTATCTCGATGCAGAATTTCAGGGATAATTGTGTTACGAAAGAGGGAGAGAGAATTTTTCATCTTTAATTATTTTTTTTGTTTAATAAAAGTAAAAGTAATTTATTGTTGATTTAAAATTGTCTTGATACGTGATTGAGCATCAGGTACTTTTAAAATGTAAGTGAAGAAGCGAACAGTTAGATGGCCAGTTCAACTGTGAACTTGTGTTGTCTTCCAAGCACAATTATATTTCGTATTCATGAGTGTTTTACCGATAAAAAGATTTATAAAAGTTGTAAGGATATTTAATTAAAAAAAATTAAGTATTATTGAATAATATTTTAACATTTAGAAACAAAAGCAGTCTTGAGAATTTTAAAACCTAAATATTAATAATAATTATTTCATCCTGTATAAGTAATCACTAATGCGAAAATGACTTCTATATATCTACATAACTGCACATCATATTGTGCTTGATAAAGGTAATAAATGTAATATAATATCGTACCGTCGCACAAAGAATAATCAAATAAGTGTACTCAATTTTCATTGATATTTTCAAGATACAATAATTATTATTATTATTAGAGTATGGTAAAAGTAATTATTCTTAATATACTAAAAAGAAAAATTAGAATATATTAAAAAAGCATTATTTCTTTTTCTACTACAAAAAATACGTAATATTTGACTCAATAGTGTCGAATCCATTCATATTTACTCGATTTCGCGGGCTGAATGACAAGGACGTCGAGAATTTGAAAACAGCGCACGCGCGAACAATTCGCGCGCTCGTGCCGATGTTTATTTTTTGGTGACCCATGAGTTGACATTCGTTTCGATTATGCATGTTATTTTTTTAATTCGGTGATGATACTTGTCTTGAGTTTTATTGTGATTTTTGTTTGCTCGTTCTATGTTTATGATCACCAGAAGAGGAAAAAGAGTTAGTAAGAAAACACAACTTTTCATTTTTGAGGTTATCGTTTGCCTGCAGGTTTGAACTTGTTTACATTTAGCTTTTAGTTGAACTTTTATTTTTAGTTGAAAATTGACATTTCACTTTGTATGCAAGGTGGTGTTTTGTTTTACCTGCAGAATCAATATTTTGTTTGACAATGAAAATCATAGGTTCATTTTGTTTCAAATATTTAATTTCATAATGAAAGCTGATATTAGCAAATGTATTTAATTTTCCTGCTTTAATTGTTAAATTATTTTTCATTTCAGCCTGAATTTTCTAAATAAAGAAAGAAAGAAAGAATTTATATCAAAGGAAGATAAAATGAGCGACGATGAATTTTCTGATCCTAAAGGAGCAAACAGTAGGTGGCATAAAATGGATGTTAAGAAAGTTTTAAATTTGAATGAAGGAGGTGTATTTAGATGGAAAAGAGCAACTACATCTGAAATTCCAAATGCAAAAGTTGTAAAGCATCAAAAAAAGCCAAAGGTCGAAACTGAAATGGAAACAGATGTTGAAGTCATAGAAATAACAGACGATGAATCAACAGAGAATATTAGTGAAGAAAGCATTAAAGAAACATCTCACCTAAACTTTCCTTTAAAAGATAAAGCTAATGTTGACAATTTGTCAATAATTACTTACGACTCCGACAATGAAAACTCTCATGTTGAAGAGATACCAGTAGAAAACAAATCGATAATATATAATCGATTTCTAAGAAAGAAATTACGCGATGAACTTCCTTCACCTCCTGGAATGCCACCGATAATTGCTGGTGTACCTGTGAAGTTTCCTATTACACCTTATAAAAGTCAAATATCAGTAATGAATGCAGTAAGTACATTTTTTCACTATAAGTTTATATTTTAATGTGAATTAAACATTAAACATTGATGAAAACTTGTTTTATGTAATCAATGTGCTCTTATTTAAATAATCTTAAAAAAAAATGCTTTTTTTATTAATATGTTAAATGTATAATATGATCTAATGTATAATACAATCTAATATATCATAGTAAAAAAGTTCAAATTAGTGTTAAGTAGAAGTAAAATTTATTTGGGTCAATGAAGAAAATGTCATTTGTTTTATTTGTAGATCATTAAAGGATGCAAAAATGAAGAGCATTGTTTACTAGAGAGTCCGACAGGCAGCGGCAAGACATTAGCCTTATTATGTGCTGCTTTAGCTTGGCAAAAACATCATAAAGGTAAGTCTCACATGCCAATATGGCATTCAAATTTTAAATTAATAGATTCCGCTTTTTATTAACTTATTCTCTAAATTTTATAAATAGGTGTATTTTATTTTTTATTTAAAAAATTTAGAAAATCAAACTTTTAGTTATTTCACAATGGGTTTAAAATATATATAGTAATAAATTTCTCTAGATAGAAGATTTCTTTAGAAGTAAGTTTATTTAGTAAATATTACTTAACAATAGGATTAAATATAATTTTATAATAAATAAGATTACAATAAGATATATTTTTAACATCTTAGCTGCGACATCATTTTAAAAATCATCTTTTCCACTAATGCAACGAAATACAGTATACAACAAGTTAAAAGTGTTAAAAAATAAACATTTAAATAACAGCTATCCCACCAAGGGTAAGTAACTATCTGTTCGAAAGAAAAACGAGGGAGGTACGACCCATTTATAGCAGCTAATAAACCGAATCGAAAGTCCGCTCGGTGTCTCTTCCTCTTTCTCTTCAGTTTTGACGATTGTCTCGTGACGAGTGGCCGTTAGGATTGGCTTTCGGTGTGCCAGCTGCTCTTTTCACCGTGGATTCTTTCTCTCTCTCTCTCGGTTCTATTACCGTGTAGCTTCGGCGCACGGAGCGCGAACTGCCAAAATTAAAAAGCCACCCGAGCAGCCCCCGAACTGCAATACTGTTCCGCGCGGCTCGCTTTCACGGATTAATCACGCGAGGCGATGCGCTTTTTCGGGATATATGCCGTGTCTGTTATAGTCGCGAAAATTGATTCGGTAAATTTAGTTTGATTCGATGGAAAGAATCTCTTAGGTTTTCGCTATTATCGTCGTTACTGATTATTTCCTTTCAATTGCCCGTCGCGTTCATCGGCTTTTTGAAATTTTCCAAGCACGTTTGTTTTAACGATTACTTAAATTTCAAATCTCCCATTAACCGCGATTAACTCCAAAATAATCCCGTTTCACGGATTAAAAGCGCACGAAGCAGAAGAAAAACAAATTCTCTCCCCGACTAAAATACAATATTTCGAGAACTCCCCAACTATGATACCCCGACAGCTCGTTCTCTATCTCCGTAAGTAATTTTCGGAATGGCCCGCGGCCGAGATCGTAGGTGGGCGAAGGGCGACGGCGGCGAAAACCGAGGCAAGGAGAGATCTCCCGCCGTCTTATCCGAGGCATTAATCGGGGAAACGAGCCGTGGTGCAGTCGTTAATCGCGCGTCGCCGGACAGTTGTAACGTGCCAGCGCGCGCGCGCGCACTTTTTTTTCTTTCCTCTTTTGATAAGGCGCCTCTCTATAATACGAGACCGCCGCGGTGATTCATCGGCGCGCTCTCTCCCTCCGCACCCCCTGTCGATATTGCCGGGGACAGAGCAAATGTGCCCGCCGCAATTCGCCGGCCGTTTACGTGAAAAATTACTTGGTTTACTGTTACGGCGCGAGTCTCGTGTGACTCGCCGGTGATTGGACGGTTCTTTTTTTTTCTTTTGCGGACGGGTCTCGATTATTCTCCTCGGATGTGCGAGATAAAAGTCGTATTAGAAGTTTTTTTGTACTACTTTGTTAGAGATATTCGAATCGTAATTGGTTGATAAGGTATAAATTAGTGTCAAAAATCGAAGGAGCTTACGGTTATTTAAAGTAGTGAGTAAAATACCACTGGATTCCTACACTGAGAAAAAAATTTCTTTAAATCAAAGAAAGTTTCATTGCGGGCAATCGGTTAAATATTTTTTTGATTCAAAGAAAACATTCT
>JAWWML010000031.1:2777135-2799274 GCA_035047165.1 Ormyrus rosae | reverse complement strand
AAAATAATTCCTGTAGAAACATTTGTAGATCTTTTTCCTAAGGGAATTATTTGTTAACAAAAAAAATAACGTGCTATCTTAAACAAAGCTTCCAATTTTTGAAATTCTATACGTACATTTTATTACCATTATACATAATCCAAACCTGCTTGTAATCCAAACGTACTTGCAGGGTCCCTGAAAAAGTTTCTCAAAAATATCATCACTTTTTATTTAAATAGAAAATAATTGATCTTACAATAGCAAGGCAATCCCTGCTATTGTAGGATCTGCTGAATACGATATCAGGGCAAAGCGACTATGTAAAAAAATGATAGAAATCGTAACATATTATAATGCATTGAAATTATAAGTAATCTCATTTGTCATTACCGCATTCATTGTGAATTCTTTACTCTCTGTGTCAAATACATTAAGACATCGCGGTATTGATATTTTATACTATTATACAAGGTCTTCAAAAAGTATCGGACCCCCCCTGATTCGCGAAAATATTCATTTTCGTAAAACATATCTGAAAAAAGTTTCAAATGACCTTCAAGGTCACGCCAGAGGTCAAAGTAAAGCCCACCATTGGATTGCCCGATCAAAATTATGAAACCTTTGTCTGGGACATGTTTTACGAAAATGAATATTTTCGCGAATCAGGGGGATCCGATACTTTTTGAAGACCTTGTATAGTGCATCTGCTTTGACTTTTTATGCAGTATAAATAACTCTATTATCAAATTACCCTCTCCAAGAAAATGTTTAATTTAAAAACTTGGTTAAGAAAAATCCGTACTCCCTTTCATGCCGTCACCCACATCACCAGTTCCGTACAAGTGCGCCAAGTATCTCGCCCTCGGCTCTTTCGCATTAATCGGCTAATTGCCCGATATAAATTTCGATCGCGCCAACAAAAGTGCACCGAGGCTCGCGCTGCACGCTGACATTAATAACTCTCTTCCTGCGCGACGTACAGTCTCGTTTCGCGTCGTAACTACAGACTGCAAGTGAGCCTCCGCGTTCGCGTTCCCAGAAGACTCTGTTGTCGCCCCGGTCAAATTGGAGCGCAATTTCCTCGAGACTCTCGGGGCTCGAGTCGCCGTTAGCGGGGAGAGGACGCGACCGTGCCGTTTTACATTATGCGGACGAGTCGCCTGCCCAATTATCATGTACCGAAGCGCGATTTACTCGCGTTCTACTGCATTGCGGTTTACCTTCCACTGCCTTTTTGCGCTTGCCTCTTCCTCTTTGAGCTTTTGTTTTTCTTGCTGTCATCGCCTTTATTTTTGTTACTTTCGTTTAAATAAAAAACTTTTTCTCTCACGTCTTTATAAAGCTTCTCGATTAACTTGGTCGTTCAAAGATTTTTCGTAAAGCTTAATACGCAATATTCTCAGCCTAGACCTCGCCGTTGAATTCGGACAGTCTGCGTCAGCGGCGCGCCTCCGTTTTTTTGCCGAATCTCGAATCTCGAAAACTTGCGCTCGCAAAATCTCGAGCGCCTCTCGGCGACGACGGACGGACGGACGGCGAGCGCCGCGAGAGAAAAGAGAAAGAGGAGAGAAAGCAAGCGAGAGCGAGCCTTTTCTCGGAAGAGCAAGACTCAGAAACAGCAGCAGTAGCAGCAAAAGAAGAGGAACGAAGCAAAGAGAAAAGCAAAGGGATAACGGCGCGTTCTCGAGCGAGCGAGAGAGAGAGAGAGAGAGGGAAAAATAGAGTGGCCAGGCGTGTGTGCACATACGTGAAGGAGCGAGAAAGAAAATACGTCTCTGGCTACCCGCAGAGTCGCGCCGTTCGCATCTCTCTTTCTTCAAGAAGAGAGAGAAAGAGAGAGGGAAAGACAAAGGCCGTGGCTCGCTTTCATCCTCGCCGACATTAAGGCCGAGCTGCCGCGCGTACGCGCACCTTCCCGCGCGTAAGTGTGCGTCGCGAGAGGCGCGCGCGTGTGTACGCGCGGCGGCCAGGGGGACAATACGGTTTGCATGCGGGTCCAACGGATCTCACGTCGCCGTCGCCGTCGCCGAGGCGTCTCTGAGGCCCCGCGAGCTTGGCCTGAGACTCGCAAACTGGCCTTATATACTCAGCTCTCTTTTTTTCTCTCTCCTTGCTCCCTGATGCTCTCTGTGGAAATGTTCGCGCAAGTGGCGGTGATGATTTTTGATTGAAGGAGTTTTTTTTTATGGTTTCTAATGCGAAGTTAGGATTTTGTGACTTTCCATGCCGGAAGGTATGTAGGAAGGAACGTAAATAACACTTTTTCAATAACATTTTGCTTGACATGAAACATAATACAACTATTTTCACGTGTTGAAAAAGCAAAATTTATTTTATCTGCTTTTTCCAGGCTTTGTTCCGCTCAACATAATTAGACAGTTTCTACTTATTCGTCTACAGTTAACTTACAAGTGGTTATTATTAAAGAATGAAGCTTATAGCTGTGTAATCATTTTTAAGTCGTGGGTATGAGGAAACAGTAACATTTTATGTTTCAGTTGCCGTACTCGTACAGGAATCTAACATGAAGTACCTTTTCAATCTAGATACTAAGCTTATTGAAAATCAATTTAAATCGAATAGAATTGATTAAAAATAAAAGTGCCTCTTAGCATTTTCCATTTATTATAAAAAGTTTTTATATATAAATCAAACACACCTGTTCGAGCACGAAATGTTTATTCAAGAAAACTATTTTTTGTGTTGTTTCATTAAATGAAATATAACGTAATGATTGTCTGAATTATACTGACAATTGTATTTCTTAGTAAATAGGATTTTGTTTCTGATCCTGATTTTTCTAGGCGGTCCATTGTACGCTTCACCGTCTTTAGATTTAGACGTTAGTAAATATTAGTCACTGTGTTTTTGTGTAGCCCTCATGGGGTGTGCGACAATTATTCTTCGAAAAGTTCGATAAAAAAAGGATATATAACCTGTACTCGGAAAAGCATGAGCCATTCCGAATTAGAGTCTCGTCCTGTAAGGACCGCGTTTTACAAATAAGTCTTTTCAGATAAAATCAAATTTTACAAAGAAATCTCGTTAAATAACCTTTTTATACTTTTTATTCGAAACTTCTTTTACGAGATTAATTTTTCATATAAGGCACCCAACACAAATTGGTGCAACACCATCATCTGACTAATCCGCATGCCGCCTAAAACTCGACAAATTTTTGCGCCGAAACATCAAGCCGCGCATCCAAACTAAAGTTCTCAATCGATAACCAGAAAAAGCGATGCCCTTCCCGCAAGAACCATCACAGCGACTCCCCCGCCGATCCTCGAAAGGATCGGCAGCAGCTCACCGCGAAAGTAGAAAAAGTCCAGTTCCGCGCGGCCAAGCGAATTAACCGTGGCTCCCTACGGCACTTCTACAGAACGAACCGCCGCTCGAATGGGAATAATTTTTGCGCGCGCGAGAGAGAGAAAGAGAGATCTCAGTACCCTCCCCGTTACGTAAGTGGAGACGCACACGCCGGATCGACGGAGAGAAGAGGGCCGAATCGATCGATCGATAATGGGATACAGTCGCCAGAGCGCCGCGACCCGCGCCGGAGAGAAAACGACCAAGACGCCATGAGAATCAAGCTCGGGGGGAGGAACAATAGGAATGAATTAGAATGCCTCGGGAGAAACGCCGCGGATTATTGCGCCGAGAAATTTTCGAGATCCTACGCAGCCGCTTTTACCGGGGAAAGAGTTGATTGGGTTGCGTGGCCGAGTCGCGATTAAGTAAACGTTGAAAAGTATGCCTCGAAATCGCGGAAATTCCTCGGGGATCGTTTGTTATCGTTTTGCGGGTGAATATACTTCATTGTAAGTAATTACGCGTTACTTTGTACGGCTAAAAGTGTAAAATGCAGCCTTTACTAAAAAGCTGAATTATTCAATGAATCGAAAACGGCAAGATTCCAGCCTAAAAAGCTCGTCCTAAATCCGGCGAGCATCGAAAAATATTCAGTGCCGCGTAATTATGACTTCTCAGTCAAAAAACCCTCCGGCCGTCTCGCGCATTGTCATTGAAAATTTACGCGCAACGAGTGCACTCGCGTGGTCCCTCGATAATTCAAAAAAAAGAAAAAAAAGAAGGAGCACGAGGAAGGAAGAATGTACGGCGAGCTAGTGCGGGAAAAAAGCGTAATTGTGAAAAGACGAGAAAGGGAAGAGGGGGAGGAGGAGGAGGAGGAGGAGGGAGGAGAGGAGCCGTGGGCTGGCCCCGGGATGGACTCGCTGGCGCGCGAAGCAGGAGAGAAAAGATAAGGGGACCCCCCAAAGCCTCGGCCGGGCGCCGGCGGTTCGCCTCCGACTCTCTCGGGTGGTCCCCGGCCTCTCCTCTCTCCCCCTTCGCTCGTTCCATTGCTTTCTTCGCGGTTTTCCTTTTACAAGTCTCTATCTCTCGCTCGCCATTCTCTCCTTACCTCTTTGCTCGCCTCGCTCTCCCTCCTGGATGGCTCCTCGCGATGGCTCCTCTCTTCCTTCTTCATTCTTTTCTAATTCTCCTCTCCTTTTCCCGTGGACTTTCGCTGGAGACGCGAGCGCGAGGCGCGCGTCTTCGCTTCGAATTGGAAATTTTTTTTCTCTTTCTTTTTGGCTGGGAGCATATTCGTCGCGGATATATGCGGATTTCGGTGCCGGCCTCGGTGCTGGTACACTTTATTGGTAAACAGCTTCTCCTGTGAAACAAAGTGACACCGTCTTTTCATTTTTTTAGCTCTTGATTTGTGTAAAAAATGTTTAAATTATCAAAAATGAAAGATTTGTTTTAAGACTAAACATGTTAAAGCAAAATTGATTACAATCCATTTGTACTTCTTTGAACTTGAAAGTACACCGCAGTCAATAGTCGAAATCCAAATTATCTTTTATAAAATTACAGCTATTAAATGAGTCTCGACGGAAGAAATAAATAATCGATTTTTATTTAAACTCCCGGAACTCGAAGACAAACGACCTTTTAGCCGAGACAACTGAAAAATCATCCGTCAATTTCTTGCCCCTGCTTTTCACTTTTAATAAGGATCAAGCGGATCGTTTTTTCCCCGGAAAAAATGAACATTCTTCTGGAATCGCTTAGAGTAGCAGCACAATTCCCTGAAATATTCCATTCACGTGCCTCTTCGAGGAAGCTTCACCCAGAGGAAAAGCCAAGTCGCTCAATTGCGACTCTCCCCTCTTACGCGCCAAGGTCGTCTGCGAGATCTTCCGAGAAGGGCTAGACTTGCGTAATTCGTTACCGGCTGCGGCTGTTGGTCGGAAGGAAGATAAATGTATGGATAAACGTTCTGCAAAAAGGGGAATTCTGTGGATGGTTATTGTGAGGCGAACTATTACGGGAATTGGTAAATGCTTTTATTAATGTCCTTAGGTAAAAATGAACGCCTCTAATTGTTGTTACTGCCGCAATTTTCGTAATTGCGTATATTTATTGTACAATCATTTTTGTATACCGAGAGAAAAATTAAGCAATCACCTTTCAACTTCTTCAGAGGGCGCAATCATCTACTCAGGAAGCTTAAATCAATTTGAAGGAACGAAGTAATAAAAAAAACCTACTCGAAGCAAGCAGAAAGTCACTACTGCCTATTCCCGTCAAAATAACTCGATTATTCATCTTCTCCCTGCGCGCTTTCCATGCATTTAAAGAGCCGGACAAATAAAGCAACGAAAAGCGAGGAGGCGGCAAAAAAGCGGATTCTAGAAGAGTGGAGATGAAAGACAGAGAAGCCTCCGCTCTTCCGATTCCAGGAGTTGCGCGAGATTCCCGATAGGAGAGGAAGACCGCGAGAACGCGTTTCTCGGATTCTGCGGGAGAACTTTGTTTCGAGCGCTGTCCCTTGTCTTGAAGCGTCGCCCGGGAAAATAAGGGGGAAGAAAGCCGGATCTCGTGTTTTGAGATGGATGCTTAAAAAGGATCTGAAATTACCGACTTTGTATGATGATATTTGTACTGTACTGTTCACCGATAACTTCTCAAAGGATGTAGGACAATCCCGAAATTTGCAGGTGTCACCAACGCGAACGTACGTCAATACGAATTGAGTATCCTCCTGCTGACTCTGTACACAAGGCAGCTGGTTCATTGTCAGTCGGCAATTATGTCATAATCACGTCTGTGTCTTCTCTCTTTCTCAGTGGTTCCGTCTCTTTCCCTCCGCCGTGTGATCCTCTAATGGGCGACCCCGCTGCCTCTTGTTCCCTCTCTTCTCCTATCTTGCGTCTTAAATGCCGGCTATCAGCGACGTGTAATTTGCATTGTCCAACGGGCGCATTCACTCTTTCGCTCTTCGTAATCTCTCCCTCTCCTCTTTCCTTCTCTCTCTCTCTCTCTCTCTCTCTCTCTCTCTCTTTCTCTCTCTCACTCGTTCGTGACTCGGCATTTTTCTGTGTCGTGACGAGAGCGCGGTAATAATGAGCTCAAATTTCTCTTTTATTGTCATCATTATGCTTTCTGGAAAATGGCATTATCTCAATTACGCTTCCCGCTTTTCGCTCGTTCTGCTGCTCGAGTCGCGCTCGAATCTCTGCGGGGTAGTAGGATGAAGTGCGCCGGAGGTGCTGGCTAACGCTGACTTTTCTTTAACTGCCAATCTTTACACCGTGGAATAATGATTACGGAGTTGAAAAATAAGTCTTACCGGGATGTTTTTCATCATTATGAAATAAGTTATAACTCTTTTAAAAACGACGTTATGGTGCAAAGTAAAATATAAGACTTGGGATAAATCAGAATTAACAAAACTACGTTCACTGCTTCATATCTCGGTAATACTCTCTGCGTTGATAATTTTTTTTCTTGAAAATTTTACTCGTGAATTTCTTGATGGGATTGCCATTAAAGAGTATAGATTATAAAGTCATTACATCGCGGAAGATTCTATTTCGTGGAGCAAATTTAAAATTCGAATCGCGAAATGTGACAGGCGCACGAAGATCACGAAGCACTAGTTACAAAAGTTTGCCGATGTCAATTTTACTCGTTATTCCTTTGTCTTCCTACCTTCCTAATTACTTTTAATTTCGCACAAGTTTTCTTCTATTAGCTTTTTATATCAGAGCATCGGTAATTACCTTTACCTATTGAAATAAAAATGTATTAAAAACGTAGTAATAAAGGCAAGGTTTATAAAAACCTGCACTCGATAGCAGCATAACTCAACTTTCCTCATCGCTGAATTTTCCATCCTCGCAGACACGCACTTTTTGATTAAAAAATCCTAGCCGGCAATTAATCCGAGGCGGCGCGCTGCCGGCGCTTATAACTTATTATAAGCCGTTTATACTTCGGACAGGGCAACGAGCTGCGTGTTGTAGATGCTTATCGGGTCGGTGTTAACTAGACTCGTCGACTCGTGCCGCACGAAATTCGACCACTGCCGACAGGCCGCCCGCGACACGATACGATCCTAAAACTTGTACGTTTTTGGTCGCTATCTCGAATGAGAATCTTTCCGCGATTTCGTCGCCGTCTCCGAGCAAACGGAAGAAGCTAAATGCGGCTGAAGGGATGTAGGAAGCAGAGAACAGCGCCGTGAGCAGGATTTCATTGCTTGCTTTATGTGGTGGCTCTGCTTGGGTTGTGCAATTTAGGAGATTCGAGGGAAAAATCATGAAGGTACGTTTTTGAAGAATTTTTCGTTTTCAAGATGCTGCAATGGAAATTTAGAGAGTTTTTAATATTAAGTGGATTATTCTATAGTTAATTTTCAACTATAGTTGGAAAATACTTGCACTTAGGGACATTCGGTTAATTTAGAGTTCCATTATCATAAAAGCATTAGAATCGATTCTACTCAATATATTCGTAAAAGGCTTCTACGTCACTGTAACTATAATAGCTCAACTAATAAAATTCCTGGAGCTCTAATTTGAAGCGATATGTGTCTAACGCGCCTCGAGGTGGAGAGTTACTTCAATCGTGAAAACTACCCGCCTTTAGGTATATCAGACACGTATCGGTTGAAATTGGAGTTCTAGAATCTCTAATACTTGATTTCTCAATTCTTATAATATACAACTATTAATGCTATTATTGAATCAAACTTGTTCTATTGTAGAAGCATTTTAGTTCCATTTGCATTACAGTCTCTAGTTTAAAAAATTGAATCATATCTATATATATATATTAAGATTTCCGTTAATTCGACAACTTATGAGCAATAGTCATCTTATAGATAGTCATATTGCTGGAATCCTAAATATTTGTCAGTGAAGAATATCCTCTGAATTGATAAATCAACATTTTTTTAAAGTCATAAATTTATCTACGGATGTTTTAAATATTTATGTTCAGTTTTCTTAAACATTACTTGTAAATCATTTGTAATTGTAATGCATTGAAACTCATTTAAAACCCCGAATTTTAAAGTCATCACCACAAAAATAAACGCCGAAAAACCATCTGCATACAACGCACAAAGACAGGAAACCACAAAAGAGCAATTCCAAATCGAAAGCATCGATCAAAAGTCCGCGAGCGCATTTTTGCGAGGCTTTCGGCGTAAACGAGGCAGCGCTGAATTTAGCGGCTCCTTTAATTTCGTGCCTCGTCGTCCCGTCTCGCGTCTATCGCCGTTTTTCTGGCCCAATCGTTACAAGCGTCAAAGCCTCGCGTCGCATAATGAGTTCAGCTTAGGCTGACACGATTCCACGGAAAAAAGTACATATTGTACGGCGACGCTCCGCATTTCAAATCGATTCTTCGGACGAAACGGCTGCCGAGTTTCTTATTGCGGACGAATGAATTCGCGTCTAAGAATGTTCAGACTTCTTTTTTGTTGTTAAGTTTTTTAAATTGTTACTTTTTTCTTGTTGAAATGAACGACATTCGCACTTGAGTTTGATGTATCTATTACCAATGTTGATATGTAAAGTCATCATTCAGACTGTTAATAACTTTCGAAGATTATAATCGACATTTATCAATCAAATTCTATAATTACTCCAATTGAAATTTAACTTTGAACACGTCATGTTCCATATTCCATGCAAATTAACTATCAAATGATTGCCTATGAAATGAAATGTTAAGACTCCGCTTCAAAACCATTTGAACATTGAATTTTATTAGAATTAAAATAATTTCTTGATTAATTTATGTGCACCAAGTGAATTAGTAAAACAATTTGCTCATTTCATGGATCAAAAATTCATCTTTTTGAGTTTTTCGTAACAAATTGAAAACAAATCGTGTGCCTAAAATTATTCTCAAAAACTTGAAAAGCTATGTAATTTCGAAATTCTCAAGACTCAAATTGTAGAAGCATTTTTAGCAACTTGTCATAGAGCAATTTTTCGAACAATCGAACTCGCATTTGTCTTCAAAAACTTCTGATCGTTCAAGTGAGCGAAATTGCTGAATATAGCCTATAATCCTGATTTTTTAAATAGAGCATAAGAAAAATAACGTCAAACGCATCCAATTGGTCTATAGACTTTCTTCGCTTCTACCTGCCTTACCGGAATAATGGCAGGCCAGACAAAAAAGCAAATTTGTCTCTAGAAGATGTGAAAGCCATTTGCATCGCTTAGCGTAGCTGCAATTTACACGCACGCGGCTGGTCATTGCTCGTGTGTGCGTTTGCGCGAGCGGCTGCGGTCAATCGTTTTTATTATTTCCCCATCGGCGTCTAAGTTGAAGCGAGTCGTGGTCGTACATTCTTCATTTATAATGCCACATTACGTGTATGGCTGGATTACGGTATACGCAAGTCTGCGGCCACGACGCGAAATATTTTATCGGGCTTCGAAAATTATCGAAAGGGGTGATGTAATTGATCGGTTAAAGTGTAGGCAAAATTGATACTGTGTATGTTTGAGCGGGTTTCTCGGATAGTTTTTCGTGGAAAGTTGAGGTAAGGAAAACGGGTTTCTTACTTTTTGTGAATAATGGAGGAGCGATTTACTCGCGAGGTTTCATTGTAAAAAGGAGTGGATTAAATATTAATTACTCCATTTAAATTACGTTCGTGACATTACTCGCGAATTTGATTTATAAAAAATGCAGGATTTAAGTATAATCAAGCTGGAATGAAAAAATATTTCATTTGATGGTAGTTTTAAAAATTGAATGAAGCGAAAGTAATAAGTTTACGAAGATTTTTAAATCAAATTTTGCATTAAAATTTAGCGGTATAATTCGAAAAATGTTAGTGATTTATGCTATTATTCCAAATAATAGAATAATGTAAAGTTAATTCGTTATAGAATGCTTGCATTGTACTTCTATACCTTTGACTGCTATTTATATTACGATGCGGGAACATTTAGACCTATTTTTCAACGCATAATAACTTGTGGCAGACTATTTTCCATTATTTATGTGTGGTTCCTGTTTAAAAAAAGATTAAAGGGTTTTAAAACAGCAAATTCTGTTGTCTAATTTACAGGAAGTAATTACGGACCAAACGTAGGTATAATTTATTTTCAAAACAATACTTTCGTACTACAATTCCCGCGTAAAAATAATTTAGCTTAGCCCAAACTTGGGCAAGTTTCCTATGACTGAACTTTCGGCTAAACGTGGCCAATGAGAAAATCCCAAACTTATGTATAAAGTTATAACGCAAAAGTACTGAAGTGAACCAAACTTCGTATTCATTTTTGCCAAACTTTTGGTAAACTTTTAACGAACATTACATAATTTTTATGACAACTTTTGAGAAATTTTTATTAAAGTTTAGGCAAACTTAGGAATTTTTTAAAAATTTTGGGACCACCTATGAAAGATTTTAAAAAAATTTTAGGCAAACTTACGCTATACTTTTCAAACATTTTCGGACCACCTATGGCAAATTTTTTAAAAACTTAAAAAACTTTCAGCAAGTCATTTAAAACAAATATGTAAAAACCAATTATTTAATAGTCTAACTTATTTAATAAACTTATTTTTACAACATTATTGCTCAGAACAAAGTTTTTTAATCAAAAACTCAGAACTTTCTATTTTAATAACTTTTTTTTGCCGGAGTCATGGTCATCCCTATCAACCTTCCTTTTAAGGGTAAGATCTTCAGTTTTCTTATGTCTCGGATTTCGAAGCATCGCACATAGCGCAGTGAGAACTTCTCTATATTTTACGTGTAAAATTTTATATTTTTTTTTCGTTGCATTCTCATTAATAAAGACTGAAAAAAGTTTGTTTATTAATATATTGAGCACATAATAATGATGACTTGTTAATTAGTTTAGCAAGAACTCACTTTCGAAACTTTCATATACGTTTTTCGTTATAGGCATCCACCGTTTTTATCAGTTGGCGAACTGTTTTTTAGAATTTCTCCTAAAATTAATTTCATGAGGCGACGTACCAACTCTTGGTTTCTTTTTATGTAATTCTAAAAGATTTTTTATTTTCCACTAATTAACTTGCACGCCTAAACCTTCAAAAAGTTCAATCCAAACAACACATAAACACAATAAAAAATTAATTTAGGTAACGATACTTTCTTTTATGAAAAAGTATAGTTACAGTTTGATTATCGTGCTTCGTTAATGGCTTCGATGTTATTGCTGGTATCTGCTTTGTTTATTTATATTTATATATTTATTTGTTCATTAATTTATTTATATAGAAGCTTCTGGAGTTTATCGATAAAAAAGTAAAAATATCTCTTTGAGAATTGTTTTGCTTTATGAGTTTACAAGAAAACAAATGAAATTCTGAAAGAAAACTAATTCCTCTTGTGTAAAATACAATTTTAGTAGTATTCATTGCATCGGAATAATTCATTATTTTATTACTGTATGTAACTGTGGATGTTTACAACAATGCATTCAATGTAATCAAAACTGCAATGCTTACATGATTATAAAAAAATGTATTATTCAACCAGGCTTGCTTATCCTAGAAACTTATGTACCTACAATTTTTTTAAGCCGAACGGTAGAAAATGAATACGTAGCAATTAATGTTAAAAATATTATTAATGTATGTTATAACTTTAAGGCTGATAATAGTACTTATGTTGTACATCCAACTAATATTAATGAATTAGAATAATAAATATGTTAAAAGAAATTTATTGCTAGTGTAAAAAACGGTATTACATAAAAAGTTCTGAGTTTCTGATTACAAACATTTTTGTTCCAAGCAATAAGATTGTAAAAATAAGTTACTGAAATAAATTAGATTATTAAATAATTGATTTTTACATATTTTTTAAAATAATTTGCTGAAAGTTTACTTAAGTTTTTTAAAAATCTATCATAGGTGGTTCCAAAATTTTTGAAAAGTTTAGCGTAAGTTTGCCTAAATTTTATTAAAAGTTTCTTGTAAGTTATAAAAATTATGTAATGTTCGTTAAAAGTTTACCAAAAGTTTGGCAAAAATGAATACGAAGTTTGGTTCACTTCAGTACTTTTGCGCTTTAACTTTATCATAAGTTTGGGATGTTCTCATTGGCCACGTTTAGCCCAAAGTTCAGCCATAGGAAACTTGCCCCCAGTTTGGGCTTAGCCAAATTATTTTTACGCGGAAATGCAGGCCAAAACCACGATCAACATTAGCAACAAGTTTTGTCCACATTCAATCTAAAAACAAACTACTATATCATAAATCACAAACAAATTTTCCATAAACGAACGCAAATACACGTATGATTTCCACTGAACCCCCTGGAATATTAGCGAGCAACATTAACGCAGAGAGCTCCGCAGAAGCGCACTTCTCCTTACGACTGCGCAATTTGCGGCTGCTGCACAAGACGCGCGTAATGCACATCGGAGCGTCGGCGATCGAATGCTCGCATCCGCAATACTGTTCGCTATGTGGGCTGCCGATATAAGCGCGCCTAGGCATACACGAGCGATATCGCTCGAGGTCCATTGCTGCCCGGCCATAAGTGCAGATGAGACTAGCCGTGCCTGCAACCAGTAGCCGTCGGCCTCTCAACTCACAGAGACAGAGAGAGAGGGAGAGAGAGGGATAGAGGCAGCAGGGGTATGGAAATTTATAGCTCGCTTTGGGTGAGCGCGAACGCATATAGGACGTCAAACAAAGCGATGCGAATTGCCGCTCTCGCAAGTGCGCGAGCCTGGATAAAAGAGAGGCAAGGGGTTGGGTTTCGCTCTCGCGATATGCACACATGTATAGGATGGCGATAGAGTCCTTCCGATTCGCATGAAACTAGCCGTCTGCGCTTCTCTGTGTCTGTGAGCGCGGGGCAAGTGTGGGTTAGAGATCAAAGGCACCGCCTTTCTTTCTTCCTTTTCCGCACCTACCGCCCCTCTCTCTCTCTCTCTCTTTCTCTCGCTCTCGCTCTACCCCCATTCTCGTCTGCATATCACCTCTCTTTCCTGCTCTTTTACTTTATGTGCCAAAGCTCTTTCTCTCTTTTTGCAATGCCGGGTAAAAATTGCCTGTTACGCACCGGACCAGACACTTAGATTCTTCTGCAAGGTTGACCGTACGGCAGATATCAAAAAGAATCATTTGACGATTGCTGTAAGTGTATTTCACTTTTTCCTTTGCTTACTTACCTATTATCTTGTATTTCCAGTTAAAATTTCCTCTTTATTCTCAATTAATAAAAATTACTTACCTCTTTAGTTATTAGCAACAAGACAAAGAAACTTCTTTCCATATTCCCTTGAGAGGCAGAATATACTTCTATATATTCAACCATTGCGCTCCTGCGTCCAGGTTAGTACGTCCGCGCTTACGAACTGAAGCGTAAGTGTGCGTCAGTAGTTCCTTTTTATTACTTCATCTTTATTGCGCCGTTCGCTCTCTTTCTCCATTCAAGCCTGCGCTCGCATCCACCTTTCAACCCCGCGTGCATCATCTTCTCTCTCTCTCTCCTTTTCGTGCACCGCTCTCTCTCTCTCTCTCTCTCTGTCTCTCTCCCTCCTCTCCGTTTCTCGTTTTTATATGCGCCGCGCGCGCATAAAGTGCCCCTTTTATCGGCTGCGCCCTCTCCTCTCGTCAAATGAGATCGAATCGCCGGCAGATGAAAAGAGGGGAAGGAGAGAGAGAGGGAGAGAGCTGCGTTTATTGTGTCGAGCGTTAAATTCGCGAAATTTGGCGATCGCCGGGCCATTGTCTTGGGCATTTGATTGCGCTTAGGTTGATTGTCGCGTGCTCCGCGCCACATATGCGCTTTCGATTTTCGAAGTCCTCATTTCGGTTACGTGCACTTTCGATTGTTCGATTGATTGATATGCGCCGGCGTTTCTGACGCTTTTTTTACGTTCGGCCGGCTCTATTTACGTTATGACGCAGGGCCTTTGTTTTAGTTGAGATTCTTTTTGTTGCCGGCTTTGATGTCCCGCTCAGTTTGAGGATACTTTTCTTTGGAGCGTTAATTGTTCGAGTGGCCGAAAGAATAATGCCCGTTTGTTTCTAGTAGTTAAATTAGAAAAACGTTGGACTTTGCGTTCTGATACTTTATTTTTTAAAAATCAAATTTTGTAGTTGAATTTATAGGTTATTAAAACACTGACATACTAAGTGCAAGTCAATAAAGTTCCTGTTTTTATTAAATTAAAATGCTTTAATTTGAAATCCTTTGCTTTTGCAATTAAAGCAACGTAAACGTTTTGCAAGTCTATTAAAAAAATATTTCTAACTATTAAGTAAAATTATTAATGGTAAATTATGTAAAATAATTTTATTTTCTGCAGCAAGAACTTATAAGATCAAGTTTCTCTAATCACAATTTTATCCCTTCTTTCGCTTTTTAAATACTCTAATGAATAAAAATAGTATGAAATCGCGTAAAACTCGGCACTCGCGATAAGCCATAATCGCTCTAGTAAGATTCTTTTAATCAGTGCAATTCGAGCTATGCACCAGTGGATCGCATCGAGGCTTTGTCGGTGCCGCGCCAATCGAATGCCTGGACTGTAAAGTTTTCACTGAAAACTCGAGGTGTATACGTTTTTCCTTCTTTCGTCTACTTTAGTCTTACTCTGTCTGGCTTGAGAGGAGTTGTTTCTTCACTTCGTTCAAGGCACGACACTTTGAATTCCTTCGGATAATAAAAAGAGAAGGAAATTGAAAGGTTTTCTTGATTAAAGTAAGAAGTGCTGTAATATATTATAGTAATGAGGTTTTAAGATACGATTTATAAGAATTGAAGAAATACTCCCCGCGGATTGTATTCCGATTGATATTTTATTTTTGTAACTTCGCTACTGATGCTATTATTTCTAAGCTAATTTAAATTGTTAACTAACAATTACTAAATTTGAATTAGAAATTTAAGTGTTCAAAGTAATCATTTTCAAATAATATTTCAAACGTTCTAATTATTTTTGTTTTTTAAATCTTATAGGCACTTACTTAGCAATTAGATAAGTAAAATGCGGCAGTGTTTCTACTGCTTACTTGATTTACTTCGAATCAATTACTGAAAGTAAGTTTAATCATAAATCATTTTTAATAGCCGAAAAAACCTTATTATAAATAATAAACAGTTTTTTTTTCTAAATTAACAAGGAAATGGAAAAGTGAAGGTTTTCGAACAGATTTTATTATTAGCTGAGCAGCACTGCGCGAAAGTTCGCGTAATAAGGAAGGGAAGCCTTATATTGGCGGCGAATGAGGGAAAAAAGGATTTAGCGCAGCTGTAACAAAGAGAAATTTAATGTCCGCGTTTAAAACGTACCATTATTCAACGCGAATATTTCTACTGTCTGCTCAACTGTGATGAATAAGTGGGTGCAAAATTTGTAAAAATACAAATGGTACATTTTATTTGGTATTATTTAACGAGATTAAATGATTATCAGATTAAATATTTGCCAAGAACATACATAAACTTGGGTAGTAATTCATATTTAACTTTAAAATTTAAATATTTTGAGTATCAACTTTAAAAAAGTAGAAATTCTCTGTAGTTACCAATTGTTATTTAATCTTTATTCATTTTATTCATTTTATTCATTTTACATATAAGCAATATCATTTAAAGAGAAGACGTTTTATCTTAACGAAAAAATAATTTAAAAAAGTAATCATTCCTAGTCTTTCTTCTAAATTCATCAAAGAAATTGATCAAAGTAATCGGTCGAGAAACAAGAACTCATCATGCCTGCACAATGCGTCGTGTACAATAATGTGCCCACAGCGCGAAGAACATGTTCTGCACGGGCGTTCGCGCATCATTGTCATATAGACGCTCACCTAACGGAATACTAATTAATGGCTCTTAATTTCTCTTAATTGGACAGTCGTTTCTGCTGCTGCTCTTGCTGCTACTGCGTACTGAAATGAGCACTCATACTTGCGGGTCCCTTGTGCTCGGCACAATTCGCAATTCGTCATTGCCGGACTTTCAATTTGATTAATCGCGACTAATTCTGGTTAGCAAGTACGTAGATTATGTGAACAGAGTGCCGAATTGCCCTATTGAAGGTTGCAGTCCCTGCTGGAAATTAAGACCATTCTTAGAGTAGTCAATCGCCAGTTGAATAATAAAATGTTAAAAAAGTGAAATGTTTTTTTGGGTCATTGCAAAGTATTTACCGGTTTCGAAATGAATTTTATTTCAAATTCTTATTATTAGTAATTTTAGAGAATGTAAAGATGAAAGTATAGAGTTATAGCAATTCTTGACTTTTTAGTTTTTACTATAACGACGCCATCACAGTATATAAGAGAAACGGAGTCAAATTTTTCTTAACTTGCTTCAACGCAACAACAAATTTATTTGGCAGAAAAGTAATATTTATTGTAAAATACATTAAATGATTAATTTGTATAGCAGTTATGTGGGTTTAAATGTATGTATAAGCGTTTAAAAGTAAAATACAAAGACATTTATAGTTCTTTATGGTGAATTCTCCGCTTAGTTCAATTAATGTACTAGAAGAACTAAAAGAAATTTATTACTCTTATAAAAAAAAATATCCACAGACCTCATATAACCAAAAAATAATTTTCCGGGCTATTTTAAATGTTAATATTTCTATCAGGATAGTCCGTAGTAAAAAGAAGAATTCACTAACACGGTGGAAATTTATTTTGATGAACAATGGAATTGTATTCCACTCTGCTTTAACACACAAATCACAATTTTTGCAAGAAGTTTGAACAGATGCGTTCTATTAATAATAAAAGGTTTAATTATTTTAATATTAAATAGCTCTAATGCTCGTTTATGATATTCTTCAAATAAAAATAAGATTAATGATCTTTCCGAACTAATACATTTGATGAGTTTTGATCTCTGCTCAATCTGTGAATCGTTCTAATAAACTAGACTTAACTTACACATGGGAGATATTGATGGGAACGAAAGTATAAATTGCAGTGTTTCGGCCACAGATTGTTGGCTGACTATTCTCAGTACGATGCACGCAGAAAAATTTGGGTTAAAAATTACCCCGAAATTTGAGTAAAACTCGGGAGATTTTGACAGTAGGGTGAACTTTATCCGTATTTGCACGAAATATTTAATAGATCATGCTATAAATTTGTATATTTCTTTGTAAAAAAATTGTACATCTCTGTAGTAATTTGTTCTTCCTTCATATTTATAATGAAAGAAATTCAATATTCTAAGTACGCTGCCTAAAAATTTACAATACTTTTTCCCCTTCCTCATTGTAAAACAGTTCAATTTCCCCTCCACAATCTGAAGTTAAAAAAATTCAATAACAAGAGATCATACAGACTGAGAGTCAGTAACATAACCTTATAATATATAAACAAAGAAGCAACAGATATAATAGCTCATTCAAGTGAGTAGAGAAAGTTTCACCATACTCATCTTAAAAATTTACTCAAATGTGATGAGGGTCCCGGATTAACATTCGTAGATGTAATTTTTATCCGAATTTTATTTACAATTTTTGTCTGAAATTTTTTTCCGTGTACCGACAACCCTTTTCGTAGACACACAACATACAAGAAAGATAAAACAAAAGCTGTAAATTTAAGGAGAATCGGGGAAACTAATATACTGTTAATTATTTTATGAAGGTCGAATTAAAAGTATATCAAACGCAAATTATATAAGATGATTGAATTGAGAATTGTTAAATATATTATGTATGATCTATTCCTCCTTCGTAACTAATTTTTGTGTAATAAATTAACAATCCTAGATAAACAACTTATTCATTGTTAAAAATTACTTTTCTATTTAATATTGTCAGGAATCTATTATCTTATACTGTGAAAATGTTTAACGTATGTTTTCTAGTGAAATATATAGAAAACTTTAAGCAAATATTAACAATAAGTTTGTTGTCTGATTTTGCAGTAGCAATTGTTCTCAATCTTAAGTATTAAATTGCTTTAATACTGTGCACAAGCATGATATCCGTCCTGGCGTCATGCTGTACTTCGCAGCCTAAACTGACTAACCGCGACCTCTGTGGAAAAGTCGTCGAAACCACTTCAGAGCGAAGGAGACTTAGCTCAGACACAAACCCATTTTTTGCAGATTTGCAATTTTTGTAAATTGTTTTATTTAATTTTCTATAATTTTGTTTAAAATTATAATTTATATCATTTATCCATAATTAAATTAAACAAAAATTATAATATTTTTAACTAAAAACCAAATTTGTTTGAAATAATTATTTAAATTTTATCCAATTTAGATTAATTATTAAATATTGTGAATATTTCAAATGTAACAATTAGCTTTAAGATTACTATTTTAAATATTTTGTTTCCAAAACAAAAAGTATTTATAAAACATTTGTTTCAAGTTTCATAATATATTTTAGCCAATATAAAAAAGAATATTTTCTATTAAGTATTTTAAAAATAAATAATTACCTAAATAAAAAAATTAGTGTACCATAATATTTAACTTTTTATTGGCAATAATCGTTATTTTTCTATATTTTCATACTTCAATAGTGAAGATTTTATTGCGTAATCGAACTTTTTATTAATGCGTGGAATGAACTTTACGAATACGATCGAAGTAATTCTTAT
Source organism: Ormyrus rosae (assembly GCA_035047165.1). Classification (NCBI taxonomy): domain Eukaryota; kingdom Metazoa; phylum Arthropoda; class Insecta; order Hymenoptera; family Ormyridae; genus Ormyrus; species Ormyrus rosae. The sequence goes on along the minus strand of JAWWML010000031.1, from coordinate 2,780,395 downwards.
ATAGAAGATATTTTCTTCTGATAAACAGTATTCTTAGTTCATAAAACTTTGACTTAATATCTTTAAAAATTATTCAAACGTTTATACAATATCGTTTCGTGGTAGTCTTCAATCAAAAATTACCCAAACTATTTTCAATAATCCCGATATTACTCCACCATTGACAAGTCTCGCAATTCCAAGCGCGAAACGAAATGTCCCTCTCGATCTTTAATTCCCAGATGTATCAAACCTAGAGATCAAATAAGACAAAACAAGTAAGTCATCTCGAGCGAAGCGCGGAGTAGCGGCGAGTTTGCGTCGAGGCAAGAGCGAAGCTAGAGAGCAGGATGACTTTCTCGCAGAGGTGGAAATACATACCGACAGAAAGGGTACTGCACAGGCACAGGCTCGCACATATACACTTATATATGCAGGCAGGCATGGCGAACGCGAAGCGACGATGGCGCGCGTCTAATTGCGGCGCGTGCATTGTTTCCCGAGTCGAGGATCGCGAAATGGTAGACCGGAGAGACAGAAAGGGAAGAGAAAGCCAGAGGGTGGGAGGATAGGAGTTGGTTACCGCGGTATTGTGTGAATTAAAGTTGGAGGAGTGCCGGAGACAGGGAGAAGTGCACCGAAATTACTCTCTCAATGCACTGGAAAAGTGAGGGCTTCATTTCGGAAGACCGAAAGTACTGTCGATTCAGATTCGAGCGAGTTTTGTAACTTCGCACGAGAAACATTTTCGATTCTTCGTCCGGGATTTTGTGGAAAAATTTAACGAGCCGATTTGATTTTCCGTGGAAATGTTTTTGTTCGGAATTTTGGAAAAAATTAAAAGGATCCTTTTTTATACGGCATAGAAAGTATTTAAAAGTTTTAATGATTCATTTTTAATGTCCACGTATTAATTTTGTAGATAAATAGTATGCAGAGGCTCGTTAATATTAGAAAGTGAAAGTAAAAGCTTTTTTAATTCTAAATCTGTTCAAAAAAGAAAAATATTTAGATATTCTTTAGTTATAATTCCTTAAATAAAAATCAGACTGAAATTGAGTGGCGAAGAGAATTGAGATTGCGAAAAAATCAAAAGAATACTAAAAAATGGTAGTGTGAAAGTCAGAAACCACTACTTAGGTGCATTTTTATTTGAACGTTTTATAAATAAATATAAATATATGAATCCTGTTCAAATAAATGTACGTAACAAACTTCTGATAAACGCATTTTTAATTCTTATTATTTACGATTTACCTTTGTTATCAGATACATGTTCTTCCGTGGTTGTTCGGATGGTTAATTAATTCCATATAAAATATTCGACAATATAAGTAGCTTTACAAGGATTTATTGAAGATCTTGTCAAGAGCTGACAATACTTTATTTTCCTCTAGTGAGATTAAAATAATTATGAGTTCAAATGAATTTTAAATATTTATCATTGACTTTATCAGTAAAACTAAAAGACGACGTAAAAAACTGTTATACAGAAGTCACTAAAATCCTAGACAAGATAATAAAGAAACTTATATTCGTATTTACCACTTGACTTAATTAAACCGAAAATCTGTGAAAAATATAATAAATAAAATAAAATATTCCAAACCAGATTAACATTAAACGAGCCTGCACTCCGAGCCGCAAAATAATTTTTCCCTAAGAGGTAATTTCACCCCCTTACGACTAACCGCAGAGCGCTGGACTCTCGTCTACGAGGCAATATACCGGCAGCATCCTCGCATTTCCTCCAGGATCCTCAGCAGGCTCTCGCTTCATAGACGATAGCCTGGCGCCGCACTGTTCTCTCTCTCTCCCCGTGTCGTCGCGCCGCCGCCGCGGGACTCGCCTCGTCCCAATTAACCGACTCCCATTACGCAGAGACAACGAGGCATGTAGATGCGCGCCCTCGCGTTTAATGAGACCACCGGCGCGGCTTTCCGCAGCCAGCTCCTACGGCAGCGCGCACACTGGCCGCGAGTGTACATGCGATCGGGGTAAATGCATAATGCGCCGCGGCTCTTCAACGTCCGAACTTCGTTCTGGTACGGACCGACTCGTGATTGATTTTGTAAATGAGCTCGTTACAGATTTTGGCTGATCGGATGCGCCCGGCGAAACAGCCGAGTATTTTAATGTCAATGGCGCTTCGACGTTGATTGTTGTAATGCGATAAGAGGGTGCGGTTACGCGGGATTTCGGGGAACAGTTGAATTTCATGTTTTTGTGAAATATCGAATTTCGCGTATACAAATATATTTAAAGTTAAATATTTGTTCGGAAGAAAAATAAAGGTATTCTTAGTAGGCTCAAATTTACGATATAATTTTGAAAATAATGTGAAATGATAGACTGATATATCAATTTATTGATTTCACTTATGGTATAAGTAATAATAGGTTTATATTACACTCCTCCCTCTCAATAGTGCTACGTTGCATCTTTTTTACTCCAGTAAGCCATAAATAAAAATAACAAGAGAAAACCGTAGCATTATTGAGAAGGAGGAGTATATTTAAAGTCTCTATTTTGTTTTGTTCTGATACTTTTTTTAATCAGAAAGCGAATTTATAAATTCACGCACAAATAAATGATTAAAATACAATAATTAAATTTTTCAAAAATTTTGAAGCAGCATTTAATTAATATTTTTTATTTACCATCAATCTGTTGCGGTTCAATAATTAATCTTGTTCCGTTAGTATTAGTTATTATTTCAGATTATTTAAATATTTATCGTGAGTTAATATAAATAATGTGATCGCACTGTAATCCAATAATATTTTGATAATATAATTCGTTTGTTTTTAATTCAATGAGTGTCACTAAATACCTTATAATGCATTTACGATTCGTAATTATTTTAATGTAAAGCAAACATCGGCGTGAAAGCCAGTGTTGCATAAAAACATGATAAATTCATTTACTTTTCTCGAATTGATTTTAAATTAATCGAATGCAAAATATTTTCGCTGAGGTAATGATAAATTTGAAATAACACCGTCCTCGTGTAATTTAAAGCCATTTTCACGGAGATAATAACATGCAACAAATTTTAATCTCATATCTGTGTACATTTATCTTTAAATAACGCTGATTATTTACCTTTCGATGCACAAATAAATTAAAAATTTGAAGAGAAAACGATAAAATTTCGAAAAAAATGAGTAATTTAATTGACCAGATAACGTTATTCAATAATCAAATGCCCTAGTGGAAACTGAAAACATTTTTGAAGTAGTTAATGGCCAGTTTGAAATGGCAAAGTAGTTAATGGCCAT
>JAWWML010000031.1:2761381-2777035 GCA_035047165.1 Ormyrus rosae | reverse complement strand
AAAAATCGTTTACATTAATATACGAAAAATGGCCATTTTTTATGGCCATTTTATAGATTGAAAATTCTACCAGGGTGATTGTTATACAAAATGTACTTATTATTTAATCCTTCGTCATTGGAAAATTTCAGTGTGAATGTTAATGCGCCTGTGCATAATGAATATAATGCCGCGTTTCCGCTTAGTAATGTCGAAAAGGATGAATATCATAGTTATTTCTTCTCTCTCTAGCCGGAAAAGCATTTTCTTCCTAAAAGTCATGCTCGGAACACTTGAATTTTTCAGGAAACACCAGCCGGCCATCGAGTCAATCTAATCGTAGCCAAAATCCCTAGCAAACTCCGTGCAAAAAGGTATCGCGCATTTTTATCAAAAGAATTTTCATTTTAGCCGAAAACGAGGCGATTCCTCGTCCCTCGCCTTTATCCAGCATCCCTTGTTATTGGTTCCCTCGACTCTCTCTCTCTCTCTCTCTCTTTCACTCGGATGGTGGCGTTCGACGTTCGACTTGGTGCTCTTTGTCGGGGCTCGGCTGCCGCGAGAATATCGCTCTCTCCTCTCCGTCTCGCTCGCGCTCACTTGAGCCTCGAGAGCCCCGGTGTACATTGTCCTTTCTGCCCCGCGGAGTCGCTGGTTTCCCATTGGACGCGAGCGTCGCCTGCGCCACGCCCCGCCGACCCAGCCATCTATAGAATCACCTACACACGGGAACCAGCCCAGCTCTCGCTCTCTCTCCCACTCTATGGAGGACCCTCGTTCTCGCTTCGAGAGCGAACGAGAGAGAGAGAGAGAGAGAGAGAGAGAGAGAGAGAGAAATGGAGAGAGAAAATTGCCGAGAGCCACTCGCGTATACCAACACCTACACCCTCGCACTCTTCTCTTTGTCTTTGGGTAGCTTCACACTTGCGGAGCTGAAAAATGGGAGCGGGATTCTGTGTTTGACGCACGCGATGCGCTGCTTTTTCCGGCATTTTTTAATAAGAGGCTTTATTCTATGCTCATGCACTTGTTTTGCTCACCGGAAACGTATGAAGTCTTTATAAAGTTTTGGGGGGATCCTGCTTCTTTTTGCTCGGAGATTGAATTTTCCGAATTTTTTAAATCGTCTTCAAGTTATATCGGTTTATCGATTTACTGTAAACCAACTTTTTTTTATTTAAAGCTAGTATAATTACTTTGAAGATTTAATAATTTCAATAATTACCTGTTCTTAAAAATTATAAATCATTATGTCAAACAATAATAACTATCGTAGAATTTATAATTATTTGTATTAATAAATACTACCATTTTTTACAAATAATATTCGGATTGAATTAATTTTAGAATACTATAATTATCAACAATAATTCTGTATTACAAAAAAAGTAAATCTCGTCTTTTCTATAAAACATTTTTATCGGCAATATTAAACAAAGCAAAAATCAAGGTAAAAAAACAGTTGCCGGTATTTACAGATATTTATTTGTTTCCTCCAATTAAAAATACAGCGTTTCCCCGCAAACGTAAGTATTGTGAAAGCACCCTAATGCAGCATCCGAGCGAAAGAGAGGAAAAAAAGGGGGAAAAAGGAGAGGCCGACTAATGCACACTTGCGCAACCCCATCGCACCGTCGTATCGCCTTGCTCGCTACTTTTTTATTTTTTTTGTTTATAACTCAGCGGCAGTCCTCGAAGATTCACTCTTATAGAATTCTCCGCAATTTTTTTTTAACGAAGAAAGAGTTTTTCACCCTAAGTCTCACTCTCCCTCCCTCTCATCTCCCATTCTTTTTCTCTCGTGCGTCTCGTGAATAAGGCAGAGGGAAAAAGAGGAAACGTACGTTTGCCCCCGTATATACGTATACATATTCGTAGATTAACGAAGGATTTTAACTAACCATTCCGCGTTCTCCCGTGAAGCGGAGTTTTCTCTTTTCCCGCGCGCACTTGACGAGCGGCGTGCATTCAAATTCCTTTCGATCCTCATTTTCGCGTTTATAAACAGTCGAATGCGGACGGGAAAAAATGAAACAGACGCGAATCCGGCCTTTTTTTTTCTTTCCTTTTAATGCGCGCCACTTTTGAATATTGCATTTCGGGGTTTTTCAAGCCGCCCCCGGAGTCGATGCTTCATTTACTGCGGAATTATGAGTTATTTATGGAGGGAGGACGAACGCTGCATGGAAATGCGCACAAGTTCCATCGCGTTATCTAATTAACTTCGAAGAGAGAGCCGAAGCTTTTGAAACACAAGCAGATGTCATTATGGTAATGTCAATCTGTGCAGTGATTTTGCGTTTTCTGCTTTGCCGGGCGAGAAAAGCATATGCGAGGAAGGTTCAAACGTTTATAAAATTGATTATTCTGCAGAGATTGCAAAAGATCGTAAAGGAAAGCGTTGCATTTGCCTTCCTCGTTATTATAATTTCTTTTATAAAACCATATTGATTTGATTTTAGAATCTCCTAATGTTAGAGGAAACAGTGAGTTTTTTATTGTTAAACAAAAGTATTTTTACAAATTAATAATTGTTTTATTCTTTGATAGAATTTATCATTTATGACAAGTTCACAATATATTATTTGCGAACAAAATAAGCTTTCCATGAGTCGTATGTTGATGAATGCCATACAATTTTCAAATTCTTGCTGGCACATATGAAGCCGTTGAGTCATTTTAAATTTTAAAATATATCTACAGTATTTTACATTATATTTTAAAAAATTTTTTAAATCGCAATACTGTAGCCCTAGTAAAATCACATGCTTTGAGATTAAATTTTAGCATTTATTAAAAAATGGACAAAAAATGCTCTAAAAATGGTTTCAATTTCTACCAGGGAATATAAGTATAATAGATTAAGTCATGTAGAATATTCAACGCTGTAACACTCACAGTGAAATAAGTAGATAAAAATCCAAATAATATTTAATTAAAAAGCATCTTTTATACGATAACAAAAAAAAAAGGATTCACTCCATACGACACGATCGATAAGATCGCGCGAATCGCTGAGAATCCGCACACATCGAAGTATCGAAAGCAGCAAACACGAGAGAGAGGGAGAGAGAGAGAGAGAGAGAGAGAGAGAGAGAGAAAAGACGAAAGAAATAGAGAAAGAGGAATCCGGGAAGCCTGATGAGATTTTCAAGTGGCAGCGAGGCAGAGCCTTGAGTTTGTCGCTGCGCTCGCACAGACATGTATGTGCGCTCGCGAAAGGGGATGAAAAGGAGGGATCGCGAAAGAGAGAGAGAGAGAGAGAGAGAGAGAGAGGAAATGCGGGGGAGCGGCTTCTACTTCGCTCTCTCTTTGGACTCTCCTCTTTCTCATTACGAGCGAGGGCTACTACCTATACCTTTTTCCGGCTGACCTCCCAAGAGCGGACCTTTTTCCCTCACCCTTATGCTGCCACTTTATTCGCTTTTTCTTCTTTTTGGTCCGGTGCGCTTTTTGTTGCTTTTCGTGAAAATATTTTCGATTTCGGAGAAGAGGGAGCTTCCTAAATATTTAATGGACTTGACGCAGAAGTTGCTGTTCTATTATTCTGCGTTTCGGCGGAGGAATTAATATTTCAAGGTTATTATTTTTTCATCTTCGTTTTTATTTTTCAGGAAAGTAAAATATACTTTTTCTAATAATTTTTTAGTTCGTTATATGTATTAGTTTTCAACACCTTGGTATAAATTATGTATCAGTTCATAAGTTTAAAACATTATTTTAAACTTTATTAAAGTAAAAGTAGTATTCTATTATGTGCCTTACAATCAAAAACAAAGAAATATTTTTAAGAGAAACATAATGTTTGCTTTATAATTAACTTATTCAGGGTAGTATTTCCTAAAAATTTTAATCATTAAAATTTTAATCATGAAAATTTTCTACGAATCTTCTTCAATAATAATCTTAATTATAATACAACCAATTTTCCTTCATAAAAAAAACCACTTTACACGCAAAAACGACAACATATGTGAGTAACTTGAAATGAAAGCAAAAAGTCTCTGCAGCCCTTCACATACACTTTTCATCCTTACGCAGTTCGCGAAAGAGTCTAGCAAGTAACGAGTATAAGACGAGGAAGACAAGCCTTCATTAGTGCCTCTACTCCGGAGTACTTTTACGTTCCCCCCTCTCCCCGTCCTCTCGCGAAATGTATGCGCGCTCACGTGTGTATCTTTGCGCAAGACGCGAAATGAATCGCGCGCTCCGAACTTTTATTGCGCGCGTTTGTGTATCGGATAGAGCTTTTTTTGCCTCTACTGCTTCTTGCCGAGTTTTCAGTTTGTCTTTGCCGAAGTTCGCCTTGATGAAGAGTTCCCGCGGGAATTATTTGTAGAGCGTGTATCATCCGGGGAGCTTCGTTAGTTGTTACATTTTCCGGAGATATTTCAGAGTACGAACGTGTGTTATTTATTTATTTTGAAGAATTCATTATGATAAAAAAAATGGTTTGGTTTGTAGTTCGAAAAAAATTGCGCAGTGAAGTTCGTATTTGTTTTAGGCAAATAGTTACTATAGTTACTTGGCTTAGTTCTCTGCTAGATTTTTTTTTGCAGAATAAACTAAAAGAAAAAAAGGAGTAAAAACTTTTATAGAATAAAAGTAGTTACGTAATAGATTCAATAAAAAGAATATGTACATCAAATAAGCTTGATAATTGTAGCCAATAAAAAATTTACCTGCGCACTCATAAAAAATCGAAAATTTTATTATTATTTATTATTATTGTTATTGTTATTCAGAGTAACAATATATTACATTATAATGAGAAGTAAGTCAACAGAGGAAAATATAATTTCCTATTCGCAGGTCTGGAATATTTATTGAAACTTAAATTCTAGCTTAAACCTAAATGACTTAAGAATTAACATTTAATATAATTTTTACTCTGCTACTCTGGTAGAATTTCCAGCATTGAAAATGGCCAGGAGAATAGTTAATATATCAGTCCCGTGGTTATTTAATAGGTTGCGATGAAACGCTTTTTTTCACATGATTTCGCTATTAGATAATTTTCTTTGTAATTGACATTGGCTAGTAAATAGTTAAGAAAGCTATTATTGTATTATTCAATATATCCTAACATAACGAGATAAGTTTTATTTTGTAAATACGTAAGAAAAAATTCCCAATTTTAAATTGCCAAAAAATTTTATTTTAATAGCTAAGAATAAAATTATCAGCTTTCAAAACTTTAATTATAAATCTTTCTTTATGTTTTAGTATACATCATGAAACGTAAATAAACTAATATAAAACTAAAATAAATATAAATATAGTATATACAATTGTTTTTCTTATGTAGACGGACAATCAGTAAAATTTTCTTCTATTGTGATATTGAGTGTGATGAGGTTACATAGCCTTACTTTTTAGAACATTTAGATTAGCTTCTTAATACCTTAAAAATAGGTTAAAGCTATATTCTATTAAATATTTAGTTCATGTGAAAAAGAACGTTTCATGCTAAGAAATTATATTCTAAAAAGGTAAGCTTGTTCCTACTTAATCTTTTCTTTTGCTACCTATTTCCTAGGTAAGAACTGTTCCATTTCTACCAGGGTAACAATAATAAAAACTTCTAATACACCCCAGTCCTCAAAAATTGTAAAATCCATGAAAACTCAGCTCCTGAACTGCCTTCGATCCTCATAACCCAGCGAGCTTCACAAGCCCGGAAACGCTAAACAGGGCGCTAAAAAATTCATGGCCGAAAGTGCTTGCGCAAAATAATATCCGGCTCTCGGGGGCAGCAGCAGCGAGAGCAGCCGTCCTGCTGACTCGTTAAAAAGGCCGATATCGCTCGGGTTCCTAACGCTGCGTCGGCCGAAACTCCTGCGCTCACGTCCGAGTAAGCGAAATCCCCCGGCTGTATTATAAGTTTTAATGCGATCCCGCGGGAGGTCTCGGTTATATCGGGCCGTAGAGCCGCCTCAGATACGGAGCCGCGTCGAGTCCCCGGAGACATTTCGAATTCTCTCCGCGGCTCGATTACCGGGCTCGTCGGCGGCGCGCTAAATGCCCTCTAAATGCGATGAACTGGAATTTCGATGGGAAATTTTAATCAACGGATGAGTGGGTGTTTTGTGGGACCGGGATTTCGTTGTGAATTTCCTAGGGTTTTCGAACTTTTTTCGAGGTTTAAAATGTTCACAATGACTTTATTTTTTTTCTCAATCGACTTTATCTCGTACTTTTGGAGTTGAAAGACCACTCGACAAACAAGCAAACAGAATCATTCTCAAATTTTCAATCACTATTGCAATCGAATTTATTAGAGCCATCTTTTAAGTAATCAGGCGCACCAACTGAAAAAATAATAAATCCTCCTAGATGCTTCCTAGCATCTACCCGACACTTTCTTGTCCCCACAGCGGCCCGAGCAAAAGCATTTAAATCCATCTGGGTCAGAAAGGAACGACTCCTCTAAGCGGCCTTTCGGAGGCGCAAAGTGCGGCCAGGACAAGAGGGCGAACAAGTTTCGCGGTTATCCCCAATGTAATCTAGAAGATGTCGTCGGGGTCTCGAAATCTTTTTCTCTCTTTCCGGCATTGTCGTTCGCCGCTATCCCTCCGAGGCGAAAGCTACCGGTAGATTTCTTAGAGTGTGTTTACGCAATAACTGTTGCCGGCGGTGCCGCTGCTTTTGTCCATCGAGCGATGAGCGGCATTGTCTGTTTCTCTCCGTTCTCGTACGTTTGCCTGTTTACCAAATAGATCGGCGACCTCTCTCTCTCGCTCTCTCTCTCTCTCTCTCGTTCTTATTCCTCCCGGGAGGAGCTCACGAGATGTACTTTTGTGCTTTTATGAGAGAGGAGAGAAGCGCCCCGAGAGTTCGTCCTCTTTTGTTCTTTGCTCTCGCTGCCGGTTTTTCGTTTCCAGATCTGAAGCCCGAGAGAAAGGAGAGGGAAAAGGATAGACAAAGGAGGAGATAAAACTTATATACGTGCCGCTCGCGATGCTTTCTATGCAGAATCTTCGCGTCGAGGCTTTTGATCTTCCCATCCTGTGCGTAAGGATGTATTATGTAAGTGTGCAGGCTGGATTTCGGATGAATGTCGCCGACACTGCAATCTCGCTGACGGTTGTGGCGTTCGTTCCTTTCTCGCGGAACGACATTCACGCGCCTCGGTTTTGTCAATTCTCTCGTTCTCAACACCTTTATTCTTGATTTCGTTCTTTTTAAGGTTTCTAGCTTTGATGCTGGACAAATAGATTAACAGAGGTTGAATACAGAGAGGCTCTAGATGGGTTCAAGTGAACGGTTAAAAAGATGAGTAGCATTGCGACATCTGCCGTGAGTTGCTCCTGATCAATCTCATAAAAATAAAGTACACACTTGATTATGGTTATGCAGCTTGTGTGAGCAAACTAAAACTTTTAAAAAACTACATGTAAATTTGACAATTCAATTAATACCTGAATTCTTGTTATTACACGCAGAAAAATTTTGGTCAAAAATTACCCCTAAATTTGAGTGAAACTCGGGCGATTTTGATAGTAAGGTGAATTTTATCCGCATTTGCATGAAATATTTAATAGATTATGCTTTAAATTTTTATTATTCTGCATAAAAAAATTCCACATCTCTGGAGTAATTTATTCTTCCTTAATATTTATAATGAAAGAAATGTAATGTTCTAATAATATAATTTCTATAATTATAATACCTTTGCAATGTTTTACACATCCGTAAGAGTAATTTTTTTCCCCTCCCTCATTGTAAAACAGTTAAAATTCCCCTTCACAATTTGACGTTAAAAAAAATTGAATAGCAAAAGAAAATCATAGAGATTGATAGGTTAAAAAATCATTTTTTAGGTTATTTTTTGAAATGAGAAAATTTTACCATACCCTCATCTTAAAAATTTACTCAAATGTGAGGCGGGTCCGGGATTAACATCGTAGATGTAATTTTTGCTCGAATTTTATTTCTAATTTTTAATCAAAATTTTTCTCCGTGTATAATTACTTAACAGTAATAACTTCCAGTAATAACGTACACCCATGCATCTATTCCTGCAAATATTAGGCCATGTCGGACTTCCAATACATAAAAAAATACACGGCCTTTATTTTGCCTAACCGGGTATGAGTGAGATATTTTGAGTAAGTGTGAATGCGAGTATGGGCTATGTATTGGAAGTCCGACATGGCCTAATATTTGCAGGAATGGATGCGTGGGTGTACGTTATTACTGGAAGTTATTACTGTTAAGTAAAACTAAACCAGTATTGTGGTTAATTCGGACCTGCGAACAGGAAATTATTCTTCCTCTGCAGAATTTGCGACGGTATAGCGTGTTATCATGAGTATAATTTATACTCTGTATTGTTCGACAAATGTTATTTGTAACTCTGGTAAATAAATAAATAAATAAACAAATAAAACATTCTTTCACGAAAATAGAACTTGGAAAATACATATGGAAGCTATCAAATTACTAATAGGAATCCCTACGAATGGTTCGATATTATTTACCTACAATTCGTGTATCGTGAGAACAATTATTTCTCGAGCATTGCATTCATTCGACGAGTGGCGCGTCTTCCTTTTGTGCCTCGAAGAAAAAAGATTGATTCCTATCCGTCCGAGAGAGACTCGCCAAGATACCGATGTCCAGATAACGATTTCCCGCGCAAGGATAACAATCGGACCCAGCACCTTTTTTTCTCCATTCATTCTTCGCGTTACGAATCCGTTTCGATTTCGAATCGCCTCCGGAAACGTAATACCCGCTTGTTATGCGGAGGCTCCGACGTGTAAGAGCGATACTTTTCCTACTTCGATCTCCGGCCAGATTCGTTCCTTTTCTTTTTCTTTTTTTTTTCTTGTATTTCTGGCTCTGCCTTCGAGTGAAACTTTTGCGGCTTTTCCCTGTCCTCTCACTCTCGCTCCTCGACGAAAATGAAATGGAGAAAGAGGAGTGAAACGCGATGCGCGAGAGATGCGCCTCGCCGGAGATTCGCGGGATTCTCTCTCGGGGGAAGAGAGAGAGAGAGAGAGAGAGAGGCGGTTTTAACAAAGGCGGTTTTTTACCCCTGGATGAGCCCGTTGTGTTTCGTTTTTTTTTCTCTTTTTTTTTCACGGACGGCGAGATACTGCGCGCGCGGGGAAACGCGAAATGTTACCATTTTTTTTTTGTTTCCTTCCGGATTGTGATTTTTCTGAGAAAACTCGTCGCTTCTTTGTGCTAGATTGTAAGTACAGGGCGCTCGGCTGCGGTGTGTTGGTAAAGAAGAGATTGGGATGCATTGTTTAAAATATGAAACTACGAAAAATAAAGTCTCTAAGGAAATTCTTGTTGCTTTCCTTTTTTAAAAATGTAGGAAACTTTGGAATATCCGTTTTTAAAAACCAGCTTTTCGCGAACTTTCGTAAAAGTATTCTGTATACCTTTCGGAATAGTTTTTAGACAATATTTAAACTTTGCTAAACACAGAAGTTTTGTTAGATATTTCTACAGTATTTTCCGTTTTAACAATTCTATGATAATTCACAAAAATCATTGTTTTCAAGATTATAATATTATATTATCACAACATTAATTAAATTACTTCAAGGTTTTCAAATGATCGAATAAAGCTTTAAATATTTTGACTACCACATCGAAGGCAGGATTTTCAAAGAATTCCATCGATCCAATGCGCGAAAAACAAGTAAAAATCAACTTTGAAGCGGAAATAAATAACCAACAAGCCCGGCGTAATACCGCCTAAGACCTTTGAGCAATAATCGGTCCGTGTAATGATAGCGCTGGACTTAAACCAGGCGTACACTCCGCAGAAAGGGAGAGAAGGGAGAGACGAGGCTCAGGCGCCATTAGAGTGGCCATATTTACCGGGCAACAGCAGCCGGTGTTACAGACAACTTCATAGGGGGTCCCGTCGCCCTTCCGGCGCGCCTCTCCCTCTCGGCCCGAACCCGGGGAAGCGACGTAAGTGATGTGAGCGCGGTACAGTATGGACTGAAAGTATACGATTCGATTGGAACGCTTTTCTCGTTTGGGCGGAAAGACTGGAGAGAATTTTTATTGGTTTTTCTTTATCGCTCTTGCGGTTATTTTTTGGATTCTGAAAATGTTTTGAGCGTTAGGTGATGCTGTAACTCGGTTTTCAACTAAAGATGGAAAGAACTGAAAGATCAAAATAGCGCGAAAAATGAATTTGTCGATTTTAATGAACAAGTGCACTTAAAACAATATTAAATTACTTTTGAACTTTGATAATCATTAGAAAAGCTGAAAATAATCCATCACGCCGATTTCCTCGCGCAACCTTACTGCGGCGCTCGAAATCCAGCATCGAGACAGCCGTAAAAAGCTTTACGCGATCTGTACCGAAAGTTTTCTTCATCGGGCGGTGTATAGGAGTGCTCGAAAAACCTTTCCTCCCTCCGGCGCGAGGCACTCCAGCCTCATGAAATATTCCCCGAGTCGCCCCGTGCCGGCCGAGGTACGCGCGATACGCGTCGCTCTCTCAAAGGATTAAGCTTCGAAGGGGGGATCGCCCGGCGCGTGTCCGCCATTAGCGCGCGTTTCGATCTCTATCTATCCTCGGGGTGTCGTACACGGCCAAAGCGCGCGCACTTGCACATCCGGAGGACTGTAAAGCCGGCCGGCTGTTTGTTTTCGACTTCGTAACTATTGCAGGCGCCCGAGCGCCATTATCGCGATGCGGCTCCTTCTTTATACTCCCGGGGCAGCGGAAAATGGAGCTTGTTAGGCGCAGAGGGCACAAACTCGGCTCGTTAGAGGAGCGGGCCACTTCGCGCGCGCAGAAAAACACGCGCGCTCCCCTTTTTCTCTTGGCGCTCTCCGCCTTTGGCGCTGGCCTTTCTTCCCTTTATTCGCGTTGCGATTATAACGAGACTGGGAGGCGCTTCTTACGAACGAACTGCAGACACATCCCCCGCGGAGGGAAAAGGAGAGTGAGAGAGGGATGGACCGGGGAAGAGGGAACGATGAAAAAAAGCTGCTGCTGCTTCTTCTTTAGCTCGCGGAACTGGGATGATGACGATGGGTTACGATGTCTTTTGATGGTCAGTGTGAGAAGAGACTTTTTTAGTGCTCTCCTCCGCTTTGAGTCTGGCCTGCGATGAAATTTTGAAGTTGCGCCTCGGCGCTTCGGGGAAAGAAAGAGAGAGAGAGAGAGAGAGAGAGAGAGAGAGAGAGAAAGTTTGTGTGTACACGCGCGAGGAGATAATGACTCGCGGAACGAGAAGCAAAGTGGAGGAGTTAGGATAACATAGCCGAGTTATTTTTAAGCGGCTAGTTCAGATTGCTGTTTGCCGGGTAATTTGAGAGGTTGGGCGAAAAATTACTGGCCCTCTGCTGTTAAATCTTTAAATTGTTTGGCCGATTCAAATTAAAACACATTAAGGTAGTTCTATCGTAAGATATAGCACATTTCATAAATATAGATATACAGCGTTTGCGCGGATGTAAACAAACGACGCGCGGTCGCTGCGTAGATATACAATCGTGGGTAAAAATGATTAGCTTCTAATGCCAGCATTTATTGTAAGTCTCAAAGATACCCTTTGACGGTTCTGTAAACAGATAATAATTCTAAAAATTCTGTTCTGTTATTCAAAAAATTCCCGATGAAACCTCATTGTCAATTAAAAAGTTATTTACAAAAATAGTTCGATGCCCATAAGGTTACGTGCTAAAAGAGCAAAAACAAAATTAATTATTTCAAGACTCTGAGATACCCTAGCTCCGTGAAATTTTAACACAAGCTTTATTAGATATTTATGAAGTTCTGTATAAAATTTCAGCCAATTCTCATCGTTAATTCGATTATCGATAGAACTCCCTTAAGTTTAAATTGTATGGTGAGAAAACGGTTCTGATAAAGTTAGAAAAACAATTTCACAATGATTTATTTCATTTGAAAGTGCAAAATAAATCTCGTGCATTACTACTAATTGCAAGCAAAGAAAATTTTTAAATCACCCCACAAACAATGTATATATACTTCCTGCTCAAATCCAGCCAAAATTAGAAAATCAAAGCGCCTATCGAAAACCCGGCCGTCAGCCTCCGATGTCCGTCGAAATCCAATCGCAGGATGAAACTCTCTCCCCCTCCCTCAAAACAAAAACCTAAAAACAAGCCCAAAAAGCTGGGGGAGGGATCAGAAAAAGAGGCGCTTTCTCAAAGCGCAGACCGCAGCCGGCGCTGCACTGTCCCGGGCCGCGCGCGGGGCGGTACATCTAAAAGGGGAATCTCGGCTTAAAAGGCTCTCTCGCGCACATTCGCACGGACGGCGGCCTCCTCTCGCGCCGAAATATAATGTCGCGCGCTCCTCCCGAGACCCGAGGAGGCGGAAGCTCGCGGCCGAAATCGCCGATGACAACCCGGGGCCGCTTTGTAGTCCGCCGCCGCCGACGCCGGCCGAGAGCTCGTGCATGCGTGCATAATGATCGCTGCCCTCTGCCGGGAAGAGAAACGTCCGAGGGATGTGTGATGGCGAACGGCGCTTTTGTTTATGAAAGCGATACCGGCCTCTTTTAATGCGATAAGTCATCATCTTTGTTTGCCCGTAATTAAGAAACCAGGTTTTTTTCTTTTCTTTTCTCGTCGGTTTGCCGTTTTATTTTTGAGTATTGTAATATAGCTGTGGTATTTTTGGCTTTGCGGTAGCAATTAAAAATGTACATTAGCTTTTAAAACAGAAATTTTTCAAATTCATACGATAATATACCTAGCTAGTTCGATAATCTTCTTTTTGTCGTAGCTTACTTATTCCTCCTCTAAAATTATAGAAAATAATTAGGAATTATCAATTCTTAAAGTTTATTAAACACTTAATGAAATAAATATACATTTAATAGCTAGCTTGTATCATAATAGAACTATAAATTCTAGTTTGTTCGAAGCTACATTGAAAAAGTCCCGCGGCCCTTGCATCTTTCATCCCGCCGCCTTTCCAGATTCTCAAAAAACCGCATTCACTGCAGAGCCCAGCCGAAGCCAAACGTCAGCGGCACAATTAAGTAGCTCGATATATATCCGCGATCGAATTACCCAGTTCGATTATTCGAACTGGAAGGCAAGCATCAAACAAAAGGGGGCCGGTCTTACTGCATCCGATATGTATGCCGTACGTTTGTGCGTCGCGTCGCCATATTGGCCTCCCTCGGGGGGAGGGGGGGTTCAGGAAGCCGCGTCAGTGGCCGCCTTGCCCGGCGTACCCAGAATCCGTATGCAGCGGCCGTAAGGCCTGTAGCCCCCCCCCCCCTCCACCCCGCAATTAGCGATGCAACCCACTCTCATACACGGCTGACCAATCAAAGGTCCCAGAGGCGCACGCGACAAGCTTTTCGGGGTACCCGGTTGCACGTGGAGCTCTGCGGATCCCTTATGTGCGCCGTTTGCGCGCACACAGAGACGCGCGCGCTGAGCCGAGCGCAAGCAGTGCATTGTGCTCGGGGTATGTATTTCGGTGTACCTAACGAGAGAGAGAGAGAGAGAGAGAGAGAGAGAGAGAGAGAGAGAGCTGCACTGCCCGCCCACCCCCGCGCCGCTCTCCTAAATCATCCCCATTATTCTGACTACGCGAGTGATCCGTGTGCGGTTTTCATTGTGTGCGAGAGAGAGAGAGAGAGACGCCGAGATGACTCTCCATGTCGGCTGGTAACGCGCCGAGGGGGATATGTGTGATTATAGGGATGATGATGGTGCGTGGGGACTGGATATGTAATCGAGATTGCCATTGTTCCCTCGGTACTCTTTTTGGCTTGAGATATTGCCGAGTACCGCGTGTCTCGGACACTTTTGGTCAAAGGGATTAGTCTGACTGCGAGGGAGAGCACCGAACTCTTATTATAGTTTCGCTCCGGATATTGGATATTAATTCTTTTTCTTCTGTGCAGATTTTTGGTACTACGGTGTAGATAACGAGCAAATAATGCTCTCGGAAAATAATTGTCACCGTTCCTTTTTTTTTTTTATAAGATAACAAATTATTGCAAAGTAATTATTATTGCAAGAAAATCCAAGGAAAGCTTGTAAACGAAGAAAAATAAATGTTACAAGCGCGTTTTTCCGGAACGTTGTAAAATCTATTTTTGATTCCGATGCGGTTGGCTCGATGTAATTTCATCGGGGTCTCGAGAAACGTAAGGAACAATGCTTCGGCGCCGTCCTTGCAAGGCCGGTCTCTCGAGCGGCGACCTTTCCTCCGGCATTATCGTCATCGTTATTATTATTAGCGCATATTAGCGATCTTTGTCGTCGGCACATTAGCGCAGAAAAGGACGTCGCTTTCAAGCGGCTCGGCGCTTGAAACCGGAGAAGCCGCTTGCCCGTTCGCCGGTCGCGCGGCGGCGGCATACAATTCCGAAATTCAAAAGGCCAACTGTCGCCGTAGTCGCGCGCGCGTCACTTCAATATCAGCGCTCTGAATATGAATTTTCTCATCTTCGTAGGCGGCCTGGGCTCTCTCTCTCTGTCTCTCTCTCTCTCTCTACGGGCTCGAGTACCCCGGTCAACAGAGTCAAAGGCTGCGCGGAACTGCGAGCGTCTTCCCTCTTCCCTTTTTTTGCTCTCGTTTTTTTCTATGCTTCGCTGCAGCTTCTTTCTCGTTCGCAGCGAGCTTTCTTCGATGAAATGCTCAACAGAGCGTATTTGAAATAAACTACGTCATACGTAAAAAATAGCCTAGAATTAAAAAATAAAATCTCGAAAACTCCGACTCCTGAAAGATACACTTTTATTAGTTTATATCAGCAGCTTATTCACTAACTTTCATGACACTTATTTTCTACGCACTCGAAAAACAGTGGACTCAATTGGCAAACAAGATAAATTTAAATTTCACAGAATTTTTTAATGTCATCCAATTTATTTTAAAAAACAATTTTTTTCATTTTAATATGGTTTTTTATAGACAAACGTTTGGTACGGCTATGAGAAGTCCTATTAGTCCTATTAGTTTTAGCATATATGGTGATGCAGGATCTTGAGACTTATTTAATTTAATTTTTTTTTAATTTATTTAATCAGAGTAAGTACAGTGAATTACATTTAACGGCTTCATTGTACATGTTTATATATAAATAATCCAACAGAGGAAAAACAATTTCCTGTGCGCTGGTCTGATACACTTAAAAACTAACGTACTCTAACTTATTCTAAAAAAACATAATAAAGTTTCTTTTACAAAAAATAAATACAATAATTGTGAAAAGGAATAAAGACGCCTTACACGCGTTATATTTCGTCGAATAATTTTTCCATTAAACAGGCAGTAGTATATTTTTATTTCTATAATTAGTTTGCAAACAGGTTCGCAAAGTATCAAGAATGTATTTGTGTTATTCATACATTTTCTCTAACCCATTGCTTGAGTTTCATTTTTTGGCTCTAATATAACTGTTTTTAATGCTTACTTTGTTTCTTTTTGGAATCTGGATACTTTTCTTTATTGTAGTTTTGTTTAAGTTAAGGTATGTTGACTGTAGGTTTTTGTAGTGGAAAGACAGCAATTCATATGAAAAAATTTGATCTAGGCTCAAAGGGTTTCTATCAAGGATAAAATTGTTTTTGTTAATTATTTTAAGTAATCCCCTGGTAGAGATGGAAAACGTTAAATATCTATTTATAAGGTATTTTCAAAAATTTTACGTATAAAATAGGTATTTTTACTTCCTAGTTAACTAACTT
>JAWWML010000031.1:2731329-2753182 GCA_035047165.1 Ormyrus rosae | reverse complement strand
ATAAATTAAAGATAAATCATAACTTATTGGATACATGTACTACTATATCTTATTGTATCAAATATAAAGATGAATGCAAACTAAACGGAAGAAGAATTCGTATTTATATAATGGAATAAATATAGAGCGCGCAAAGCGCGCATGAATGTACCTAGTAATAAAAAACAAATATTTATTTACTTTATTAAATAAATGCATGGCAATATAAAAGTTCTGGCTGCGACAGTTGTTGCAATCAATTGTATTGAGAAAAAAAATTCACTGCGATATTTTTAGATTTATTTTCAAATCTCAATAAATGCAACTTAAATTATTTTCATTTCTTTAACTAAATTAGAACATGATTTAATCTTTTACCATTAGTATGTGTACTCGTCAATTCCATTTATAAACATACCTTCATCGGGCAGCTGTTAATTACTGCACATTTCCCAGACAAGTCGTAGCCACAAAAACAAAACAATCATACCCCACTCTCAACTTCATCCGCAAATGTCCGCCAAAAAGTAAAACTGAAAAAAAGGCACGGGCATTCTCGTCGTCCAAAACGTAAGCCATTCGCCGGCCGCAAATCCCATTGGCGAAGTTCAGAGCCAGGATGGCTGCGACGGCGGAGGCTTTCAGCCGCAAGAGGACTCGATCGCGATAAGACCTCTGTGTGTACATACGCAGCCTCAGCCGCCGATTAAAAGGAGCGAGAGGGGCGGAAGCCCAAAGTTCACTCGGCGCCTGCGGCGAGCAAACACGCGAATGCGTTTTGTGAAAAAAGCCGTTTTTTTTCCGCGCCGCGCTTTCCTCCCGCTGCTATGCGTGGAAAAGTCTCGGTACGCGGATTCACAGGGAAAATTCGGATGAAGTGTAATAAAACGGGAGGTAAACAGTTTTGTGGGTCAAAGGAAATGGTTTATAATAAAAATTATTATTTTATTATTATTATTATTAATTAATTTATTTGAGTGATCAAAAATAAAATTACATACAATATAATGCAATAAAGTATTTTCGCAGTTCACATTGATTATCACAGCTAGTTTTATCATAGTTTTTTCCGAGTTCAATACAGATAGTTTAGTAAATATAGATGTACTCGTCTCGCTTAATCATATTACTAGTATAAATACGTACGTCGCAATACAAATTTACAAATATACAATTATATAAAATAATATATAAAGTACAATTATATAAAGTAATAGGTAAAATAAAGGACTTCAGGCCCGTGTCAGTTCGTGTTACCGTGACCGAGATGTCCCTGGGAGTCCTAGTTGAGGTTCTAGAGTCATTCCTCTCAAAAAGTGTTGCCAGATAGGGTGGTTGCCCCATGCAATATGCTTTGTAGACAAAGCAACGCTGCAAAAAATTTTCTTCTTCTCCTTCAACATCCAGCCAACCAAGTTTCTTCCTGTAGGGTGTAATATGCTCTTCTAACACCAAGTATGTATCTGACTATAGCGTTCTGTAATCTTTGTAGTCGGTCTTGGTGTTCCTTTGACAGGTCTAGATACACGACAGAGCAGTAGTCTAGATGATGAGCACATGCCAGTTGCATGCGCAACGCCTCGGTAGTGCAGCATCTGAATAATCTGAGCCTATAAAGAGCTCTATTAACTTTTCGGCTTATTACTTCTATTTGTGGCTTTCATGATAATTTCGAGTCCAAAACAACACCAATGATGATAACGGTGTCTGCGAAGCGAACAAAAACGTTGGCCACCACCTCAATGCCCGGCAGCTGTAGACCTTGTAATTTATTTATATTATAATCCGAACCAAAAAGAATTGCCTTTGTTTTCCCGACATTCAAGTGGAGGTCATTCTCAGATGCCCAAGCCGACACCGCTCGCGCCACAGCCGACAAGCGCTCTATGCCCTCACAAAGATTATCCCTTGTAGCTTGAGTGTATGTTTGCAGGTCATCTGCATACAACAAGTGCGAAACGCTATCTGTTAGCTTGTCCTTATCACTTTTGAAATCCGACAATACTAAAGAGAGGTCATTGATGCACTAGACAAAAAGGAGGGGCCCCAGAACTGACCCCTGCGGGACACCAAGGTTAGTAGTTAACCAATCTGACTCTCCACTTATATTAGTACTTACTTTTTGATTACGTCCTGTAATCAAAATAAGAATACGTGCAATAAAATGATAACCAATTTTTTTGTTTTTTCTCATTTACGACGAAAATTTTATTCTGTAAGTGAATGGTTTATATTCAAAGTTTATCAAAAAATCACTCCAATTAACGCGCGAGAAAAACTGTCGTAAATACAGCGATTCGACGCAGCAATTAAAAAAAAGTTTGACAGCACGTCAGAGACAAGAAAGTTGAACGACTGAGAAGCAATAACGAACAAGTGGTGTGTGTCCAGAAGAGGAGCGGAGGGGCTGCTGACTCCGAATTTGACGGATTTTCCTCATCAGCTGCGCCAGCGATAGTTTCCAGCGACTCTGCCTCCTTATTCTTCTGGCACACGTCGGCAATGGCGTTCCAAATAAGTAGCGCAGCAGCAACAGCAGCAGTGCGACAGATTGCTGACGGGTCTGTCGTGAATGGAAGGAGAAAAAGATACGTTTAATCCGCGCAACGTTGCATGAATTGAAGACCCCTTTGTTTCGCCTGCGATTCGTGACGTTAAGTGGAAACCGAAAATGAACTGTAGTTGGGTCGGCCGCTGGATATAGGTTTTAAGCCCGGGGTACCGCGGGAAGCCGCGCATGAATATGGCTACTCGCGTACAATTGCTTCAGTTTCCTTTCGAAACCCGTTTCTCATTTCTTATTTTATTTTTTCTAAAAAGAGAAGCTTATTAATTAATAGGAAGTTTTGACAGGTTTAGCCTTTTCTAGCCATCGTTTTTAATGGTATAATGCAGCTTCTTAATTGATAAATCTTTAGAATCGTAACCAGCCATCTTTGATTCATTGGAACTTTATTTTCAATGATTTATTTATCTTAATTATATATACGAAATCGAAGCGAATTTAAAATCCCGTCTCTCGCCATTATTGACACAGAATTCTAAAAAAAGAAAGATAAAACGAGAAAACTCCTCTGCAACGCGAGGCGCGGAGATAAAAATTACGGCTTGCATAGACAACGTCGACCCCTCGGCAGCTCTCTTCTCTCATTGCAGCAGCAGCAGCAGCAGCAGCAACGGCGGCGGCGGTAGCGGAAAAAGGCAAAAATGAACGATGAGCAGTAGCAGCAGCAGAAGCAGCCTCGAAGGGTTTAAAAGAGGAGCCTCCAGCTCCATCTCCTCCTCCTCCTGCAAAAAGGTCTCCCTGGAGAAAGGAAAGAGGAAAAAGAGAGGAGGCGGAGGAGAAGAGAAAGAGGAGACTCGATCCCTTGCCTCTGAAAGAAAGAAAAGGGAAGAGCAGCGGCGGCGGCAGCAGCATCACATTCGCCTGCATAGAAAATTCGCCTCTCTCGCGCGCGCGCTCCTCTGCCATCTTTTCTTCTCATTACTCGGGGAAGCTCGGGGGCAGCAGCTCGCTTTCTCTCTTCTCTCCCCTTTTCTTGCTCGCTCGTTCGCTCGGGGGCGTCTAATAATGTCGCCAGCCAGGCGTTTTACGTAGCGCCGAGCCACCACCCCCTTGCGAGAATGGTGACGCCGAGCTGCTGCTGCTGCTGCCGGTGCCGGCAAAATGAGCCTCGCTTCACCGCTCCGCGGCAGCAGCCCTCCTTTCTTCCTCCTCTCTTGCTTGCCTCCCTCCCTATCTCCGTCCTGCTCTCGCTGCGCTCGAGCTACTCTCTTTTTCTTTCTGCTCTCGTATCTTTTTTCTTTTCTGTTCTGCGCCGCTGCGCTGCGAGCGCGCGGCAATGGGCCGCTTTTCTCCGAATGTTGTAATTTTTTAGTCGCTGCGCTGCGAGACGCTCGCGAGAGGATGCTGGAAAGTTTTGTTTGACTTCTATTTTGCGCGGCTGCTCGTTATTTTTTCGACCCTCCGGAATAAACGGATTTTAATTGAACGGCTGTGAAGGGCCGCTGTTGTGGAATATAAAGATGCAGGAAAGAGCGCGATCCAGTTTGCGGATTTTAAAGTCTGTTCAGAAAAAAAGCTCATGACGTGAAAAAGTTTTCAAGTTGTAAACTTTCTTTTCAAATTGAAAATGAACGTCGAACCATTAGTATTTTTCAAATGTAAAATTTATCGAATCGAGTACCTAAATAATGAAAAATTTTTGAATGAACAAGTTTTTTTGGCTATTAACTTTATCCTCTTTTAAAATATATGTTTCTAAACACCAACGATTCGGAATTTCCTCATGAATATTCGCTCACCTTTACTAGTTTCGACATTAAAATTTTTTATATAGTTTATTGTCTGAAGCGAGTATTCATGGCATTCCCGAACGGAAGTTTTAACGTGAAAATCCGTTATTCCTTCTCCAATTCAACTGCAGCTGAATTTCCTTTTATTCCTTAAAGAGCAAAAATTCATAAATAAATTTGACCTTTCCTAATAATTTACTTGCACTGATAAATGTAAAAATTCAAAATTCATTCTTCGCGAGGCCGGAAGGTAATAAAACGCGGCCTTCGGATCCTCTAATAAACTTTAGTCCCAAGCCGTGAAATAGATCCCCCAAGACAAAAGCGCGCGAATCCAGGCAAAGTAATAGAGGCAGAGCCCGTAGAACTCTTCCGCGGCTCATCCCCGACGATTAAACGCCCGTCGTTTATCCGTAGTCGGGCGCGCAGACGTGCACGCTCGGCTCGAAAGGGAGGCTTTTATTCGATTCGAGATACGACAGGCGAGAGAGAGAACTTGCGCGGGGGGTTGAAAGCCTGTGTGATATTCCATCACCGGGGGAATGAAAATCAGAGGCCCTCGGGGGGCCGAGCTCCAGAATTAAAATGGCTGTCACGCGCAGCGAACGACGCCGAGCGCGTTTCTCTCCTCACCACGCCACTCTCTCTCTCTCTTTTTCTCTCTCTCCTCTCTCCTCTCTTTTTCTCCCTGCATGGAGATGATATGTACGCGCTTGCATGCGGTAAGGGCCGCGGTCGCGATCAACTGCGAAATATGTCATCGCAGTGCGCGGCGGATGGCTTTTTTTCTCCATTTTGCGGCGAACGCGCAAAAGGGCGACTGATTGTTTTTTCGGGAGCCTTTTTTCGCGTTCGCTCGTTTTTGCGCGGAACCTTCGAATTCGAGATTTGTTTGTTAGTACCGAGGAACACTGGGGAGTGACAATTGCTTTCGCTGGTGGAAGTTGAAAGTGCAACGATAAAAAATATTTTTTATCGTATTTGAATAATTGCTTGGGATGGAGCGTACCCTATTACCCTAAACTTACTAAAAAATGTACAAAGGAGAATAATAAAAATTATCAAAAAAAATCATTTTGAAACTGATAAAATCCCTCTAAATGTTTTACAACTTTTTGCTTCAGAAGCACTTTGCTATCATTATGAAACTCTAAATTACAAATTTCTAACTTTGACTAGTAAAACAAGAAATAAAAGTATACTAATAACAAAAAGAAATAAGGCTATTAATGGAAAAAGTAGTTACATTACAACAATTAATTTATTTAATGAATTGTCGGAAAATTTGAAAAATATCCAAATTACAAACAAGAAACAGAAATTGAAGGAGTGGATATCTATAAATATAGTCGAAATAGATTGAGATAGGTTAAAATAAAATGATTGATGATTTAATTAATTGTTATAAATATATGTGAAAGAAAATTGTATAAATGTAAAGTGATTTTATACTGGTCGGTAGATGTGCAATTCACGGAAGGCACTTAATTAAATTGTAATATTATGTGTAAACAGTCCCACCAACAGATATCTTTGTATATCTCCGTGGGAGTTGCGAATTATGTATTTACTGGTTAAT
This sequence comes from Ormyrus rosae, assembly GCA_035047165.1. NCBI lineage: Eukaryota > Metazoa > Arthropoda > Insecta > Hymenoptera > Ormyridae > Ormyrus > Ormyrus rosae. Next base: position 2,747,328 of record JAWWML010000031.1, on the reverse strand, counting down.
AAATGAATAAATAAATTTTAAAAAATGTACATTTAATTTATCGAAATCACTTCCACAAAATCATAATTGTAAAATTACGATTAAAAGTACGATTAAACGATACTTTGCTACCGAAATACTTCAATTCATTTTGTTCCCTTCCCGTAAAAGACTCCGAAAAAGCACGTCAGGCCCTTATATGCCGGCAAACAGCGAGCTCGTCAGCTCGCTTGTACTGCTCAGTGTCCTCCTCCTCGCGTAATGAAAAATAAAATCCAACGAAAAAAGAGCGGCGCGCGAGCTTGACATCGCGCTGCTCTAAAAAGAGAAACAATAAGACGCGTCGAGTGCAGCAGTAGCAGCAGCCAGGGGATAGGAAAAGGGGAGAAACTAGACATCGCCCGGAGGTACTCCGTTGCAGCTAATCTCCCGGCGTAAGGTCACCCCCTTTTTTTTATGTTCGCTCACACACGTACATAGACATAAATAGCCGGAGCCTTCGGGGTCTCGAAATTAAAATGACAATGAGGGTCGATCCGCCCGAAGGGTGCAGCGCGCGGCTGTCGGCCAATCGGCTTCGTAGTTGACGTCGCCGCGCGCCATCACGCCGCTCTCTCCCACCCCCCTCCCCCCTTCTCCGCGTCCTTGTACGTGTGTTCGCCAGCAGGGATACAAAAATACGGCTCGAGTAAAGGCGAGAGAGGCCGGCTTAATGAAATTCTTCGGACTGTGCCGCCACCCCCCGCTCCTAACCCTGCTATTTAATTACGAATCGAACGGAGAGAGAGCGAGGATTTTCTTTTTCTGGGGCCCTTTTGTCTATGTCGCTGTAAGCGATGTCAAGCGCCAAGAGGGTTGCGATTTTTAGTCTCCCGGCGTTATTAGTCGACGGAGAACAGGCAGATGCGTGGCGTTGGTTACGGGCTATGGCGCGGATGGAAATTGAATGGATGGGATGAACGCTGGAGGAAATTAGATTCGAGCGAAAGTTTCGTTGATTGAATGTAGGTAACTTTTGCTGCGATCGATACACAATTAAATGCATTTGATGAAATCATGGACAGTTAATAAAGGTATTCATTTCAAAGATGGAAAAAATTTTGACGGGTAAAAAAATATGCTTGGTAAATCATTGATTTTATTTTAAAAGTGTTTCAGAATATCATCATTTTTTACTGTAATATTTTTTCTACGTATGTAGAATTTATAAAATATTATTAAGCTGTCAAATAAGTATTTTTACAATACAATTGTCCTAAAATCTATTTGTCGATGTTACAAGGTACTTTATTAATTTTTTCAGCAAAAAGTTTTGAAAACTGGGGTTCGTACGGCTGTTTTGCAAAAACACTTTTTTCTCGACATCTTTCGCGATGAGCATGATAAATAAGAAACGGTTCATCTGAAATCAAAAAGAATTTTTTAGTTTTCATCTTCATGGAGTTCGTGAACGAAGAATTTGAGGAAATTTCCATTTTTATAAATATGGTGATGTTTTTTCTAAACTTTTTTATTTTTGTGGGTTAGAAAATTTGGTTTTTGCAGCCACAAAAAAGAAGTTTTGTTCCAAATAAAAATCCAAATAAAAGCTCTTCGTTCACGAAACGGCTATTGTAGTTATAAACTAGCCTGAAAAAATTCAGATCGATCAGTGAAATTATTCTTGAGCAACCTTGCTCACCGCATCGGCACTTTTTGAAAAACAACATTTCGAGATAATCGCATTTAAAGTTCCGGAACCTTTATTTCACTGCTAAAATTAATTTTGCGGACTTATATAGAGTCATTAATTCCGGGACCATAAAAGGTCTTTTCTGCATCTGCAGCCGCCTCGAGGACATCGATTTGATGTTGCTTACGAGCCATCCTTTCTTCTCTATTTGCTTCTTGAGCGCGCTACTCGACCAGCGTCACACGCTTCTTGTTCTCTTTCTCGACAAATGCATGAGCTTGAGGCCCACAGGGTACGCCCAATGCTTCCAAAATCTTTAGAATTGCGCTATTTCTTTCGTTGAAAGTGAAGACAGAAAAGTAAGCAGCAATCTCGACCGGCGAAACACCTCCAGAAAGATGCTTTGGACTGATTTTCTAAATGAGCTGATTATTTCTTTATTATTTTGCGTAAATTTCCTTCCACACATCGTTCAAGTAATTCAGCACATTCATTTCATTACTAAATTTCAATTTTTCCTGAGATGTACTAAAACTACTATAATTGGATTCTGCTGTCTTCGGATTAAAAAATTGTTTCCTTTTTCTCGGACTTGATTGTTGCAAATTTTTTTCGGATCAAATTGCACGAGTAACTTTCGATTTCATATTCATTTTAATATACTTTTCAAATGCGTTAAAGCCGTATAAGCTGAATGAAACAGCGTCATAAGTAACTTTAAATGTTGTCTTTTGAAAAGCCGTTATACGAATGGCTCGGGGGTTTAGAAATGAAGTAGATGTTTACAAAAATCATAAACCAAAATCAAAAGGGAAACTCGTCGACCGAGTGAAATAACGGGATTCGTAATGGAGCCCGACGCGCGGTTTCGCATTCGAGGATAGCGCGCTGTTCATATCCGCTATTTTGGCTTTAGTGACCTCTATGAAATTTTGAAAATATATTTTTCGTCCAACACAAGTCGATATAATCCCTTAATAGAGAAATCATGTGAAAAAAAGCGTTTCATCGCGACCTATTAAATAGCCACGGGACTTATATCTATTAACTATTTTCCTGGCCATTTTCAATGCGGGAAATTATACCAGGGAAATTATATTGATAATATATTAAAGTCAATTCTAATTACTAATATTGATACTCAGTTTATTAATAGTAAATTCTCGGCAATCTTTCCAACAAGAAGATACAAGGCAATATGAATTGCTTTATAAAATGAATTTCTTCTGTATTTCAAAGAAACCATTAAACCTACTATAACTCTCAATTACAAGCCCCTCTCACAAAAGTACCTCACCATTACCTTCCCGATATTTCCACATCCCTCTTTTAAAAGAAGCAAAAAAGCAGCAGCGGCAGCTTAAGACAGTTTAAACCCGGCGAGCGTAAGTAGTTTGGCAGCACAAAGCCTGGGGGAGGGCAGGGCGCAAGCGGCCAGCAGCTAGTGTCAATTAAGAAAACGAGGAGGAGCAGGCGCAAATAAATAAAAAAAAAGGAAAAAGTTCGATCCGCCAGGCGGTGCAGCGGCTCACAATTGCGACGTCTCGGGGGCCGTTTCTCCCTTCTCCCTCCTGAAAGGGAATCGAGGATCTCGAAATCCTCCTCCCGCCTTTCATTGCGCGGCCCACTCGAACCTCCTTCTCTCCGTGCGCCCGCGCTTTATTCCACGCACTTTGCCCGCTCCTTTTTTTTCGCTTGCGTTCTCCTTTTTTTCCCTTTTTTTCTTTTTTTTTTTTTTAAGTTTCATCCACCCCCGAGCCCGCCCTAATCAACGGCTTCGGGTATAATTATTCACGAAAAAAGAAAGGGAGGGAAGAAGAGAGAAAGGGTGCATCCGCGGTAAATGGACCCCTTGAGACGTAAGCCGAGGTTTTACGCTTTTCATGTGGTCTGAGTTTCCAGATGGGGTTGTGTACAATGGGACTTAATGTTTGCATTTCAAATCGTTCATTCTTTTACAAATTTATATATTCCGTCCATTGTTATTAAAAGTAAATAATTTTATGTTACGCGTGGTAAGAGCGAAAACACTTGCACGAAACCGAGGTACAAATTACGATACGTATTACGTATCGTTAAAACATCAGAAGTACGAAAACAGCAGCGAAGAAAAAAAAGCGAGCGATTTAGCTGTTGCCGTGGAGAGGGATGAAAAGGCAAGCAAGTCCGAATTCGTCAGCAGAAAAGCAAAATCCTTGAGACGTAAAGCCTTGGCGTATACTTTTCGTTCTCTCATCTGACGAACACAATCAAGTCGCTGCGCAAAAGCGGATGATTTATGCCGAGCGATATTAAAAGCTCGGGGGCTGCAAATGAAAACCCTTTTCATTTCCTCCGCCATGACGGATAGACGATAGCGATTTTCTTATTGAATCGCGCTGCAGTTTTCGTCTCGAAATGGCGCTCGGCTCTCTCCTTCTTCTCTTCTTCAATTTTTTGCCCTCGATTTACATCCGATCTCTGTTTGCTCGTTGCGGAAAAATGTTGGTTTCAAGGTGGATTTACATAAGGGTTTCGTGCGTTTCGACGTTTCGAGTGGATTTTTAAACAAAGATTCGAAAAGATTTTAGGTTTACGACGAGACGAGGAGTTTGAACGGGAGATTTTTTTCCTTTTGTCGAGTGCAGGTTCTTTCTTTCAGTATTTCAATTAATAATGGGCATCTGCGCGTTACTTGATGCTCCGCCGTGGAAGGGAAAATTCATTCTAATTAGAACTTCAGTTTTTACCGTCGAATTGAAATTGGATAATGATAATTAAAATTTCTTTTTCAAAGGCTTTTAAAAATCATGAAATTTAACTCCGAACTACTTCCACGTTTGTTAAATCAATCTTCGAAAATCGAAAACAAATCGAAACTTTCTACGCAACGGTTTATTTAGCCCAGCGTCAATCATCGCAAAAGATTATTCGAATGAGCATAAGCATTTTCCCTCTAACGAGCGAAACTCGATATCCAGCGGATACAAGTCTTCGCTGAAATACATCCAGGCGCAGCAAAAAAAAAACAAGCACCGGCTTAAAAGAAAAAAAAAAGCGAGCGGAAGATCGATGCGAAAGGGCATCGGTATAAGCAATTGACGCGCGAGCAGCAGCAGCAGCAGCAGCAGCAGCGGCTCCAAAGGCCTCCGCAGCTCGTCGAGTGGTTTCTCTTTTTCCTCTCGCTCGCCCCCGCTCGTCGATTCACGAGCACAATAATATGACGGAAACGTCAGTCAATTAATAAGCATAACGAACCTGACTAATTTCCGGCTTTGTTGCCGGAGCAAGAGGCTCGAGGGCGGCCGCCCGAGAGAGAGAGAGAGAGAGATGAATAAGTGGGCATTATACGGCTTTTATGATTGGTTAGATCCGTATCTCGACAGCCGGTTCCGCGCTTTTCAATGCGCGCCGCCGCCACACGCGCTCCATGTCAAAACTCCTCTAAGCGGCGAAGCTTTTAAACGGCGGTGGGGCCCCGGCACACGTGCCGGTGCAAATCGCTTCTTCGCGAACATTATTTTTTTCGCCCGCTCTCGCTTTGTGGATCCGCGATCCCGGGTGCTGCTTTTTGGCTACCGCCCCCGCGATATCCGCTTTGACGAGCGCCGCTGTTTTCTGCGCTCGCCCGGGATTTTGAGTGCCGTGGCATTTGCTCCGCTGGCTTTCAAAATTGATTCGCTTTTCTGATTGATTGCCCGAAATTCGTTCGGAGCTTTAGCGTGGTTTAGTTCGTGAATGGTAGCCCGGCATCTTAGTTACGCAAAATGAGAGTTTTCTAGTTTTTTAATTAATCGTAAAAATATTTGGATTTCTAACAATAAATTACGATATGCTTTATTAATTTAATTTTATAAAAATATTATTGCTAGAATTAGATAGTAATACAATTACGATGGGTTTCAATATTATCTGATAGAAAAAAACTTATGCAGCATAAAAAATTATTACCCGTTATTAGTTTATTTGTTATTATACTATTCTTATTTTGTTTTTAAAAGTGGTTATGAAAGTTTAGTATTTATTTACTGTGCCTGTGGTGTGCTTTCCTGTAGGAACTGATCAGGGCGCAGTAATTGTATCATCTACCCTCTTGTTATTTATAGGAACTGGGATTTTAGAAAAGCTAATTTAACATAATAACATTGAATTAGAGAACGTTTATTAACAAATTAAATTACTAATCATCTGTAGGACAATCGGAGGAAGCTGAGTTATGAATACACTCTTCTACTCCTGCTTACTCTCTCACGAAAATTCTCGCGTTTTTTCATGACGTCTTCCGCAGCCTTTATGGCCCAGATAATCGTTTATTATTTTCTCAAAAACATGCACGAACTTCCGAAAATACTTTCAGAATGGAAACAGTGTCCTGTTACAAACTTTTTTTATTAATACATAACAAACTTTTTTTATTAAAGTTGCAGTTATTCAAATCCTCTCTTTAAAAAGTGGTGGATTAAATCTGTCATCACAATAAAACTGTCTTAATTTATTACTGTTGACTAATTTCGTTGGTCTGTACAAAATGAGCTTCAAAATAGAGTATGCTTCAATTTTAAAGATTAAATTTATAAATTAAAATATGTTTGAAAATAAAAATAGTTAAATCAACGTAATATGAAAGTATTTTATTACTTGGTTTATAATAATATATTTTATAACCACAAAAATAGAATAATACGAACAAAGCGCCTTGAATATAGCTATATTAAAATTGGTGAATAAGTATTAATAAATTAAATTTACGAACTAAAATTTAATAATAAAAAATGTTTTCATGAAACTATAATTTTGTACTTTAAAAGTAATAGAAAGTTTTACGTGGTTTATTGCTTATAATTAAATAAAATTTAGTTTAATTTTTATCAACTCCTGGATATAAATAAAAATAATTAGATATTTAATGCTTTAGTTAGTATCAGAAAGTGAGGATGCGCGCAGCGCGCATGATTTTGACAGTTATATGTTAAACTTTGATGTTAAAAAAGTCCAAGTGAATCATTTTACACGCACAAGTAAATATTTCGAATCTTTTACTTTTGTCAACTCCCTTTCCATTGCAGTCTTGTAAAATCAACCGTCGCAAATGTAATTAACCCACGAATTTCAGCACTTTGCAATAATCGCAAAGCAGACAAAAGCTAAAATTCATCATATCAGCCCAACGCCTATCAGGGTGCGCCATCGTCTTTATCCCTCTTCACCCTCCATATCGCAGCAAGATAGCGCCGTCATCTCAATCAATTATTTCCACTCGGGCGAGCCGAGGGAGGCTTCCCCCCCCCCCCCCAGGAGGGGTCAAAGGGCACTGCTGCTCGCGCCGCGCATCGAGAGGGAGAGAGAGCTTTGGCCGAAGCAATTACGCGGGGATCCGCCGCCATTGCGATGTACACCCACACCCCCGGCTCTGGCTTAATGACGGGACGCGCTCTCGGAAGGGGCGCGATCAGCCGATACCGCAACCAGCCCCGTGACGATTTCGCTCGGTTCCCGTCTCCCTCTCTCTCTCGGTCGCTTTCTCTCTGTCTCTGATTTGCCCCTCGATTTCAACTGCGTACTGAATATTGCAGGGATCGAAGGCTGAGTGTTACAGTTTATGCGACGATATTCTCCGTAATGCAGTGCAGGAATGGTGGTATTGATTTTTATGCAGAATAGGTTTTGTGTTTAGAATATTTGCTTTTAATGCTGCTTTGGTAGGAGCAAAAATTCGATTCGCAATTTCCACAGACCTGCGAGATAGGTAATTCTAAAAGCCTACATCTTTGTTACTGAAGACACCTGCAACCCCTTTTTATCTCGACTGCTCTTACTTTATCTTTTTATCGCCGAATCTTTTTCAGTCTTTTAAAGGATACTGTGTTCTGAAAAGTCTTTGCAGGGGTAGAAAATTATGAAAAGATTGTGAAACGTGAAGATAAGAGTGATGTAAAAATTAGGTTGATCTTACGCATTTCACGTCATCCAGCACATCTTTTAATCTCTAAATATTCAATAACTGTTGCCGCATCGACTCCTAAAAGTTGATCAACATCAAATAGAATTGATTTCCCTCACGTCACTTAATTCTCGAAGCTCATTTCATTATTCAGCTCATCATCCAGCCATCGTCACCGTCGAACTATTCATAAAGCAAGCGGCAGCCAGTCGTAATTAGTAGCTTTCCACCCCCGTATCTTTGAAACCCTGGTACAGCCCCGTGGTGTACACCGGGGATTCGGGGGCTGCAGGGAATCCGTCTGGTATTCCGGAGTGTAACTTAAAGGGCGGACACTCCGGCAGCGTTTACCGGGGGTGATGGCGAACGCGCCGTTCTCCACGTCCACCTCCCGCGCCGCTATATCCATTTCTGGCCAGACGGGACGTGCAGATCAAGCTGCAGCATGCGTATTTAGTAGTATCCAGGCTCCGCAAGGGGCTGCGGAGGGAGCCCCGGAACAGTTTCATTACGTGGCCTCGCGAGGGATAATGTATCCCTGGGATATGTATACACTCGAAGGGGGATCGGATTCTGAATATCAGAAAGGGCAAGCGCATCCCCCGGCGTTTGAATATGAATTTTAGCCCGTATTCATTTTCTCACGATGTATATAGATTGCGGGCGCACTTTTAATGCGCTGATTTTCTCACCGTCGACTTTGCTTTGGGCAATTGCCTTGTAATAGATCCAGCTATGGATTCGACAATTTTTTGGGGTTTATTGGGGTGGTTTGGCAGAAGGATTATTCGTGCATTTTTTAATGATAATTTGAACTTAGAATGATTTAATTTAGAAAGATAACTTCCATTAATTATAATATTCACAAATTATCGCTGTAATCAATGTTTTTTTATTTAAATAAATTCATTCATTTCATTGTTCAGCTAATTTTTAATATCTTTCGCTTAACTTTTTTTGCTGAAAATGAAAAGGGGTCTAAAATAATAAATCTGTAAGTTTTTAAAACCCATCTTAATGCAACGTAAAATAATTAAATGGCTATTTTTTATCGAAGATTTACTATTTATTAGGTTTACTAAGATAAAAAAATATACTTGGATTAAATTTTGACAAAGTTTTCTTAAACATGTAATACGTTTAAAATTAACAAATTTAAAACCATTATAAAACTAGCCGAAACAGAAATTTTATCCGTTACTTCAGCATTAACCCTCCATCAAAAATGTGCTCATTAATAACTTCTTAATGAACTCCAAACAGCGCTTTCATTTTCAATCACCAAAGTGCGCTGCAACAAAAAAATGCGACTTGCCCTCGAGGATAAGCCGGGGCGCAGCAACAATGCCCCCTCAAGCATCCATTAGCCGCCTTATCTCGAGGTAGATAAAGTCCTTCCGCGATTTCAGGACAAAGCACTCGAGAAAATATTCCTAGATCGGCGGGCAACGATTATTCCCGTAAAAACCACGTACTTGATTTCGTCGGCTCGTCGTGTCCACGTGCACTCGAAAGCTGCCCCCCCCCCCCTCTTCTAACAAAACAGCGCTTAGTGTAACGTGGGGCCCTTTGAATCGACGGCAAGTGATAAACTTTGCTCCTGCGCGGGGTTCGGCTCCGTCAGGCTCGTCGTAATAATAATCGCGGTACTTGTAAGGGTGCACCGTGCCGCTATAACGCGCACGCGTACATGTACGCCCACGCGGGTAGCAGCGACAACGCAGGCTAGGGAGACAAAAGCGCTTACGAGTACATACCTAAGTGCGCGCGTACATGCGGCAGGTCGGTAACGCAATTCCGCGCCGGCAAAATTCATAGATAGAGGACGCTTAAATGCGTGCTTGGTAACCGAGAGAGGGTGCATTTTTAAGTAAATTAATCGGGAATTCGATCGGCCCTTTGATGTTTGCAAGCTCGATTCTTTGGGCTTTGCGATACTCTAGCTCTGGTTTTTCAATCTGATTGAAAGAACTTGGTTTCGAAAGCATTGTTCGAGCAGAAAAATACAGAAAACTGTCAAAAACAGATGACCTAAAAAATTAAATTTTACATCTCACAAAAGTTTTAAAATAAAAACCGTATGCTTATCACTATCATACTTTAATTATTACGAATTGTCTTTAAAATTAGTAATTCTTACAATCAGCTTGGCAAATGAAATTAAATACAAGTTGAAGAAATGTTCGTGTACGATCAATGACTAATGAATTATTTCACTTGTATAATCCAGTCACCAGAATTCCAGTCACTCTTATTAATAAAATCTTAAGCCGAGCCAAAAGTCAATCATTAATTTGCCTGTAACACTCGCAAGTTCCAAATGCATAAAAGCACGAATCAAGCCCGTGCGCCTCTGGTACTCATTTAAAAAAGCATCATTTTCACTGGAATCTTACACCTTCAAAGGCAATCGAGCATCTCGCCGCCATTCCCACTGCGCACAATCATCGAGCCCAGACGATCCGACTCTCCCATGTCTTGGGGCCCGAGTGTCGGTGCAAAGCGGCCAGCTAAAGAAGCGTCGAAACGTGCAACGGCAGCAACGGCTTCTCTTTGATGGAAGCGCCCTGCCGATAGGCGGCGGAGCTCTCCGCTCGCGATGTGCTCTCCCTCTCTCTCGTTGTTATAATGCGAGCTCGTATCCGGGTGCGGTGTGTGCGCCGCGGCACCGGTTAATGCTTGCATTTACAAGGGAGGACACAGAGGGAGCGTTATATCAGATGCTGCAGTCGCTCTCCTTAAAACCAGTTATTAGGGCATGACATGCCCCTTAATAATCCCCGGGGCCACTCATAATGCCGACTCTCTAAATATAATGCCTATTAGCGGGGCTGCGCCTCCTTTCAAATCGCCGCGCAAAGAAAGCCTCATATTTTGTACCTTAGCTCTTTCTTTGACGAACCCTCCGATTCGGTCTTGATCGTAAGAGAGCCTGGATGTGGATTTCCTTTGGCGCTCGCTCTTGGGGTATCATTAAACGGAACTTTGGAAATGCTTTTTGTAGATTAACCGTGCCTTTTGTTAATTTTTTAGGATTCTCATATCCTTGCAGAAAATTAACTGTTTTCGCAAAAATTACAAATAAATGCCATATTAGCTAATGGTATTAGGTATATGTATAGCTGAAAATAGTTAAGTTTCGCCAAGGGTGCTTTTAATTTTAAAGAATGATTGTAACCTTGACCAGCAATCAAAATTAAAAAAATTAACGCAATGAAAGATTAAAAACTGAAAAGATTTGTTTTGATATTCAGTCATTATTACAGTAAATTCGAAATAGCTACCACAACGTTTGATTTTAGGGGACTACACTAAGAGAAAAGATGTAGTAAAAATTACCATACTGTCTAGTGAAGCCACCACAGACTGTCAAAACCAAGAAAATAACCATACTTTTTAGAAAATTTTACTGGAAATATTGGAAAATTTACCAAACAGTATAGTAAAATTTCTTGCAAAGTACGGTAAATTTTTTTGTTTTCATAGTCTATTGCAAGACTATTTGCAATTTTTACTATATTTCTTCTTTCAGTTATTGGTTACTGTTATAATTTGTAGATTTTTAACTCCAGTGATTGAGTGAAAAATTTTAATTATGATTGTTAGAAATTAAATTTTGCACAAGAATACATGCAAAATGAAGTGCAATATGTTAATCCAAATGTATACATATTTTAAATTATTATTATTATATTATTATACTAATTACGTAAATTACGTTCATAAAGTACCATTGTATATGCATGAGTTGGTTTGTGCACGTAAGAGTTGAACATGTTTTAATTGGGCACAATTCAGTACACCCCAACATCTCTGTATACAAATTTCACTATGCTAAAGTGTGCACATTGTTTAAGTTTAAGTGCACAAACCAATCCATGGCAAATTTTACGCCTTTACACTTTGAAATGTCTTGCACGAACAAACGCAAATTGAATTTCAAATTGAGATAAATCAAAGCTTCTCATTATGGCCAGTAATTAGGTCACTCACATTAAACGCAAATGACGAGCAACAATGTGAAATATGATTACTAAATGCATCAATCAAACGGCGCAATGAACGAAATATCCGTCCTCGTGCATCGTCGCTCAAAATACCTCTTCCTTTCTGTTTCAGAGACATCGATCGCCGCCTGCACTCCGTCCAAAAATCACGGTGAGTTAATAGCCTCCTCCTCCCCGGAAACTCCGCCGGCGTTTCATCATGTAAATTAACGATCTCTCTTTCTCTCTCCCACGGTGGGGCGAGCTTTTGTCCGGGGCAATAAATCATTTACGAGCCGTCCGCGCCTGCCGAGGCTCGCGAAAACAAACGAACCCATTTCATCGACGTCAAAGGCTCGCTAATTTTCCCGTCGCTCGAGCCGCGCGCGACCAGCGGCCAAAAGCGCAATATCATATTCTGCCGGCCACGTACGTGCGTGTGTGCGCGACGCCGCTGCGTAGGTGCAAAATTTCGCGTCGCTCGACAAATATACGAGCGAGCACCGAGGGTATCGAAGAGAACTGCCGCGACACGCTCTGCCTTGTGTGTTATCGCCGTTTATTCGGAAACTTTTACTTTTTGCTCGTGTTCGGTATTTTGGCCTCTCTTTTTTTTTGTTTTGGTTCATGAAGTTTAATTCGCGGATGTCAATATTTGATATTAGTTTTCGGTGTTTTGCTTTCTTATTTTTTTTCGATTATCGAAGACTGATTTCCTGTTCCTAAGGTGCTATTAAAGATTTATTTTATAGAGTATTCAATTTTCAAGAGCTTTTAGGCTGCAAAATATGTAAAATTTAATTAATAAAGTTTCTAAGGCCAGCGTAAATTTTAGTAAGATAAAAGTTGCGTTATTTTTACCGTTAATTTTATTTTTTAGTAAGGGAATTATCGTTGAAAACAATTACCAGTACAAAAAACTGATCGTATATTAAGATGAATATATAATATTTATACAAAATACGTGCCTCAACATCGGTAAACTTCCAATTGCATAAACAACAACTACTTCATATTTCAATGAACCGTTAATAGTATATATATGTTACAATTTATTATCAAATATAATATATTAAATGTGATAAAAGAAGTAATATTCCCTTAAATTCCGCTACTTTTAGTTTCTTATTCGCAAATAAAAGTATTTTTATTTAAAAATAAGAGAGCTTCCACCGACAGTACTCTCAATACTTAGTTTCAATAAAATAACTTTCTCGCGCTTTTATCTGTCTGTAATTTTTTTCAACACAAGTCCAGTAATTGAATAATAAGTTCATCCTACTTTTTAAAATCTTCTCTTCGAGACACAATTTTATTTTCTTTACGCATTTCAAGCAAAAAATGATATATTATTACAGAAATACATTACAAGAAGCTTAAAAAAAATCCTGAAAAGCACAAACACAGCTCGTGCAAAATAAAAAAAATACATAAACCTCCATTTCTCCCAGTAAACCAAAGATACTCAAAGAAGTACATATACGCGCATCAGAAGAAAGCAAAAAAAAAAAAACGCGTCGGCCGGAGAAAGAGGGCAGAAGATAAGCTGCCAGAGATAGACATACTCGAGCGCGAGGCACATCCGTACGGGAGAGCAGCTCATTAACGCGCTCGCGACAAGTACATATTACGCAGTAGCTAACGTAAAAGTCGCTCGGGGGTTACTTGCTCCTGCCGGTATACGACATCGCTCTCTTCCCCCCTCCCCCCGCGTTCGCGCGAGAAAGGAGTCATCCACGGAGCTACAACAGCGGCAGCAGCAGCAGCAGCAGCAGCAAAGAAAAGGGAGAGAGGAGGGAGAGGCAGTGTGGCCCGCAAAAGGGTGGCGTAGACCCGATTTTGTGTTTGGATCAAAACGGGGGGTTGGACGCGCGAGAGAGAGCGAGAGAGAGACAGAGGGACGCCGGGTCGCCATGGCGACAAGCAACCCCCGGGAGCTAGCCAGGGTTGGCTCAAAGGGTAGCCTCTCTCTCTCTCTCTCGCACGATGGAGTGTCACACGACGGAGGGGACGACGCCCGCGGGGTGCCAGTTGCCAAGATGGCCGCCCCAACACCATCATGTCAATAACGCGCCCTCTCTCTCATCCTGCCTTCGGCCATTCGCCCTCTCTCGCTCTCTCTCTCTCTCTCTCTTTCTCTCCCCCTCGCTCACGTGTCGTCGAGCCTCCATTTTCCTTACGGCACGACTCTCTCGTCGCAGCAGCGCGGCTAATTAACATCGCTGTAACGCGCGGCGACGCCAATCTCCCGAACCCTGTCGACGCGCTTACACATATAGAAGCTCCAAAGGGGCTGTCGATGCCCCGCTCGCTTAGAAACTTCGTTAGCGCTACATTTCGCCGTCATTATTCCGGACGCCGGGATTTCCCTGGCTGCTGCTATATTGTTGGAAATGTGTTTTATCTGCCGATCGGTCGAGAAAGGAATGCTTCGGGATGATTACGTTTTAAAGTACTTGAGATCAGAAAGGAAGGCTGCAGTTGACGAATATTTTGCGGAAGGAGCTTGCAAGTTGAACATCAAATAAAGGAGTTTAATCGTTCTTTTTTATAAAGTTTCTAGTATTTACAACCAGTACTAAAGCATAAAGAGACAGAAAAAACTCCTGGCCGAAGATCATTTAAGTAAAATTGTTAAAAAGGTCATTTGTTTCGATGCATTTCATTTCAACCAATTACCCATTCAATTATTCAGCAGACCTCTCCGACTGCAAAATCCAAATTAGCAAGTAAAATTCACATTTACACCCCATTTAAATATCAAAAGATTAAATTTCTACAGCGCGACGTAATCGCCGCGATAAACCGCGCATTAACCATTGCCAAAAATACCTCCCGATTAAAACCCCAGCCTGCAGCCTGCAGCAACGAAACGAAAGGACGCGAATCTCGCCCCGCACCTGGTCCACCCTCGAGTCCTCGGGCAAAAAGCTCGCGGCGGGAGAGAGAGAGAGAGAGAGAAAAGCAATCGAGACGAAACGAGCTCACCACTCGACTCTCCCGCGTCAAGTCGCAAAATTTCGCGGTCCCCGCCGCCTCCTCCTCCTCCACAGCTCCGGGAGACGAGAAGAGGCCTCGGCCACGTGGCGCGACTTTTCCCTTTGCGAATTGCGGCCGGCGCGCGACAATGCCCCGATAAACATAGCCCGGCGCGCTCCTCGCATTAATTAATTGCCACTCGATTTCTCTGCCGCCGCCCCCCGGAGGCAGACCACTCGACTCCTTTCCTTTTCAGAGGCCTTTCCGGAATCAATCTCGGGCCGCCCGCCGCCGCCGCTTTCTTCCTCTCCCCCCGATTTTTCTTGAGAGCCCTGGGCCTGCTTTGATGGAAAGAGCGGGGAGGAGTCGACGACGGATCGCGGGATCGCGCGGGTTTTTGAGATTTAGCGCGAGATTTAATTAGTATAGCTGTTTCGCTTCGTTTGCTGGGTGGGATTTGTAAAGTTTTTGTAAATGTTCGACTGCGCGAAGGGGTTGAATGTGTAAAATTACTGTAGTTATGGTAAAGGAAAATGGCAAATTGACTGTCTAAATAATAAATAAATATAAACTACGATTGATACTTTCACTAACAGAATTTATTCAGTCTAACGGATCTTTGCGTTTCGAAAAAGATATCTTCGTACCTCGTTTGATCGAGTTCTACCATGAATCCGAAATCCTCGCAATTTCGAAGCAATGTTTTATTTTTTATTTCGCGACTATAACCGAAGGGAGAGATCGGGTTTGCAGAGGTCGGTGTACGTAACTTGTCTTCTACACCGATGATGAACAGGCCGGTGGAGAGGCACTGTCGTTGGCTCCTCTCGCTTGGGTCTGGTGCGGCTCGATGATAAGATCAATGCAACGTTTATTCGTTTTCGGGGTGAGGGCCGGTGATGTACGGGAGTCTCATCTCGTCTCTTCTTCAGCGAGGAGGTGCCACACTTAGTTGCCACTAGAGCAAATGCTGTTTATGATAGGCCTGGCGATGTCAAGCGAGAGAGAGCTTCCGCTGTGAGTCCGCCGTATTTATTATGGTCGCCGGCATTAGTCGTATGATCATAATAGATCCGACAATGAGCATCCTTGCTTTCGTCACAGCTTGCTTTTACAAATGAACGAGGAGAAAAATTACTAGTGAAATGTATTTAAAAGGTTTAAGAAAAATATGTACTGATTCTGACTCAAGTAAAATTTACTTAATTATTAAGTAAGCCAGGTGTTAGAAATACAGAATGAAAAATGGTGCTTTGGATTCGGTAAAATTTACTTACAAAGCCGAGTAAAGTTTATTTAACGATGTTTGCTCAACTTTTTAAGTAACTTTTACTTAAATTTAAGGTAAATTTTACTAGGAATTTTTCTCCGTGAAAGCACATGTTAGTTTAAGGACGTTTGTCAGGAATTTAAAAAATCTACGATCTTCATAAAAATTTAATAGATTATTCTTTATGCTAAAA